>PVJN01032730.1:0-23944 GCA_004026805.1 Lasiurus borealis | reverse complement strand
TTTGATCAACAGAATAAACTGGTGAATATAATAGAATCAGGAGCACAGAAAGGGAGTGGACTGATAATTCTCAGAGGGAAAGGGGTGAGGGGTGTATAGGGAGAGACTGGACAAAAATCATACACCTATGGATGAGGTCAATGTGGAGGGGAGGTAAAGGTAGAGGGAGGGGTAGGAGCCCGGCGGAGGGGAAAAAAGAGAAACAAATGTAATAATCTGAATAATAAAGATTTAATTAAAAAAATAAAAGTAGATTTACTAAGTTTACTTAAAGCATAAACATTATCAAATCATTCTTTCAAAAGTCTGTATCAATTTCTACTACCACCAATAGTATATTTTTTAAACAATCGCTATCAGAAATTTTCTTTTTGGTCAGTCTTTTTTATGATAATTACAGTTTACTATTTTAATTTGCATTTCCTTGACTATTAGCAGCGAGGTTGTTGAATTGTTAATTATAAGTACTTTTCATTTTACTTTCAAATTACTTACTAATTTCCTTCAAATTACTTACTAATATCCTTTTGTCCAGTAATTTTTTATATATTATGGCTCTTATATCAGTATCATTGTCTTTTAACTAATTTATTGTATAGGCAATGATTAACTCTTTTTGTGACATTAGACTGATACTTTGTCCCTACCATATTTTAACATATCTTTTCTCTATAGACATTTTAAATATGATATAAAATTTACAATTTTTGCTGTCTATTAAGCTTTCCTCATCCTTAAATTTATTAGATAGTCTCTTAATATTTTCTTCTAGGATATCTTAAGTGTTTTATTTCTGAGTTCAGATGAAATCTACTTCTATAGAATATTAGAGGCCTGGTGCATGAAATTTGTGCATGGAGCTGAAACCGGGTTGGCTCAGTGGATAGAGTGTCAGCCTTCGGACTGAAAGGTCCCAGGTTCAATTCCGGTCAAGAGCATGTACCTTGGTTGCGGGCACATCCCCAGTAGGGGGTGTGCAAGAGGCAGCTGGTCGATGTCTCTCTCTCATTGATGTTTCTAACTCTCTATCCCTCCCCCTTCCTCTCTGTAAAAAAAATCAATAAAAAAAAAGAAAAGAAATTTATGCATGGGTAGGGCCCCTAGTCCTGGCTGATGATCAGGGCCAGCTGGGGCCTCCCTTCCCGGGCTGTCAGCTGCTGGCTTGGGCTTCCCTTCCTCTGCTGCCGGCTGGGGCCTTCCTTCATTTCACGCTTCCCCCTTGTGGTTAGCACACATCATAGCAAGCTATTAAACTCACAGCCTCCTGGTTGAACTCCCCAGAGGACACTTCGTGTATTAGGCTTTTATATATTCAGAAAAGATATAAGGATCTGAGGACTCTCCCTCAAATGGAGATATTGGCCCTTTACCATTTATTGAATATTTTGTGATTTTAACACTTAGGCTGCCACCTTTGTTATATACTAAACTACAGGCCTACTGCATGAATTCATGCATGGGTGGAGTCTGGCCAGCCAGCCCCAATTGGGGCCAATTGGACCTGGGCCAGCCATGGGGAAAGATGTGGGTGGTTGGCTGGCCAGCCCTGCTCCCAATTGTGGGGGAGGGTGCAGACTGGGGTGGGGCCAGCTAGGGAGAGGAGCAGTCAGCTGACACTCTTCTCCCCTCACCCCATTGAATTCCCAGCCTAGGGGACAATTTGCATATTAGGCTTTTATTATATAGGATTACCATTTGTAGAGACTTCAGTTTTGAACTTGCTGGTGTATTCTACTTCATTTAACTTTCTTATTGTGTCACTGTTTCATTGCTTTCATAAGTATCACTTTATAGATTTGATATCTGATAAGAAATCACCCACCAAAAAAATTAGGGGGTAAAGTTTTGAAAAAAATTTAGAATTAGTTTTTGAAGTTACATAAAAACTCTGTTGGGATTTTAATGAATCAAAGTTTAAAATTATTTCTGTCTTTAAAATAACTTATTATTTTTTATGGTCCTATATTAGCTTTATTGATTGGTTCTTTATAAAACCACTATTTGAAGGCTCCAGATTAGAATATATTTCCTGTTTCCAGTTATGGTCTATGGTTATAACTGTAGTTGTCTAAAGAAACTGACGTCATTAATGTGTAGTTACCACCACCTTGATAATTTTCTTTTAAATTATTTCATATTCTTCTCAAAATTACTTGGAAAAACTCCTTTGGGTAGGGATTGGGGTGGGTGTTTGAAAAGAAAATGTCAACATTGTTGGTACTGACAACACTTAAAAATCTGTTTTTGCTATCTATTCTCAACTGGGAATATTTGTAACTGAGAACGAGGGAGGCATTTCTGTGGAAAGCAACACTGTCAGAATTGAATTGTAGTAAATTTTTACTTGAAGGCACCTCAGTTTGACCTTATTGAAGGTTTGCCTGGTGAATGTATGAGAATAAGAAAGCTGAAGTCTGAGGAGACAAGAAAACTTGACTATATGCTCAAATATTCCAGAATTTAATTTAATGAAAGTCAATCGATTGTTTAATGATTTTTATAATTTTGTTATATCATTTGATATATCATTTATAATTTTGATATATTATGTTTTTTGGTTCTAAAAGTATATCTTAGCAAATCAGTTATTTATGCTTAGCAGACTTAGCTCACTTGTGAGAAGCTTGATGACTTGCTTGTGAAAGTAAAAACTATTTTTATAGAATTTCATCACAATATAAGAAGGTGCTATATGACATTTCTTCTTAAAATGTAAACTGGCTTGTTCAGACTGCAGAGGAACTAAAAGGTAAACAGTGCCTTGTTACTGTTTTGTTTGTTTGTTTGTTTTTTAACAAGCTTCACAGTAATTCTCATGTACTGTTTGGGAATTAGAACTCGTGATACAGGTAAGCCCCAAATGCTGTGGCTACAAAGAATGGAGCCTTTGACTGCTTTGCAACTTAGGGAAGTTAAATTTGAACTTGAAGGAACATTCAGTTTATATAGCAAATGAAGAAGTGTTGTAGAACAGTAGAATGTACCAAAACTTTAGTTGGATTTCTCTTGACAATATAATCAATCTAGACACCTTATCTTATGCTTAGAAGCTTTTTGTAGTGTCACTGTCACTCTTTTTTTTTTTAAATCCTCACCTGAGAATATGTTTATTGGTTTTAGAAAGACAGGAAGGAAGGGAAGAAGGGAGGGAAGGGGAAGAGAGAGAGAGGAACATCATTGTGAGAGAGAAACATTGATTGGTTGCCTCTCATGTACCCCAACTGGGTTTCAAACCTGAAACCTAGGTATGTGCCCTGACCACAATCTTTTGGTTTACAGGATGCCATTCCAACCACCTGAGCAACCTGCCAGGGCTGCTCTTTTCCTCTTCATACTACATTAACTTTGCCAGCCTACAGTATAATTTTCCCAAATACTTTACTATTTCCTTATTGTTTGATTTTCCACATTCATACCTGTTACCTTTTTAAGTTCTAATCCATCTTTCAAGATCTTAGGACAAAACCTATTTGTCCCAGGACTTTATTTTAAATTCATCCTTTTAAGAATTAACCTTATCCTTTTGTTCATGTATCACTTATTATCAATGTCACACATTTTCCATGTTAAATTTATTTATATATATAGTTACAAGAAATTTATTTATATATATAGTTGCATGAAAATTCATGCTCTGAAGAAGGGGTCCCTCAGCCTGGCCTGCCCCCACTGACAGTCTGGGAGCCCTCAGGGGTGGGAGGTGACCTGACAATCAGGGTAAGGCAATGCCCCATCACATCTCTGTTGCTGCTATTGCCAATAGCGCAAGCCTCTGCTGGCCTTGGTTACTTGAGCCTTGGGTGGCTCTGGGCAGCCAGGCAGCCACCATTTGAGGCTTGCCTGTGTCTTGGGCCAGCCCTGGGTGGCTGGGGGCCCAGGGGACTGGGGAACTTCGGAGTCAGGCACGCAAGGCTGTCCTGACCTTGCCACGTGCCTGCCACCCTGGTGGGCTGAGGGGACTGGGCACCACCATCTTTGAGGGTGGGGCAGCAATTAGCATATTCCCTCCTTATTGGCTGTGGGTGCCACCATCTTTGCAATGGTGTGAGGGTCAATTAGCATATTCCCTCTTTATTAGATAGGATATATAACTAATTTCCCTAGATAAGTGCTCAGCTATTTGAAGAAAGGGAGTGCCTTCTCCTCCTTAATATATCTTAAAACATTTAATATCCTAAATAATAAATCGGTAGTATGCAAATTGACCATCACACCCTCACACAAGATGGCCACCACAAGATGGTTGGCAGGGGACGGCCGTTGGGGCAATTGGTCCGGCAGGTGTTGATCAGGCTGGCAGGGAAATGGTTAGGAGGTGATCAGGCTGGCAGGCAGAAGCAGTTAGGGTCCCAGATTGTGAGAAGGTACAGGCTGGACTGAGGGACACCCCTCCACCCTCCCATGCACAAATCTCATGCACTAGGCTTATAGTCATTGGTAATACATTTTTTAGTTGAGTCCTCTTAAAAATTTTTCTTCTTCCTCTTGGTAAAATGACCTGGGATATATATGTGCTCAGTTATGGCCCCTATCATATTAGAAGACCTTTGAATGATGAGAAGTGATGTTCTATTCCACAAGTCTTTTGACTACAGTATATATTTTCCTGGGAGATATTTATCCACATTTTCACTTATTTCTTGGGCATGTGACCATATCACTATAGTTCCAAGACAATAAATAAATATTCATGGAGTATATGTTTAGTGAAATCCACCTCAAAATAATTTTTAAAAATTGTTACTGAAATTATAAATAAGTAAAAATCCATTAAATGACAGTGATCACATTTATCAAATCTGGTTGGTAGTTACATGGATGCATTTATTTTCTATCTATTCTGTTGTGTATTGAAATTGTGTTTGTGTGTGTGTATGTGTGTTTAAACGAGAGAGCCCTACCTGGTTTGGTTCAGTGGATAGAATGTGGGCCTGTGAATCAAAGGGTCCTGTGTTCTATTGTGGTCAAGGGCACATACCTTGAATGCAGGCTCCTCCTTTAGCCAGGGCCCTGGTGAGGGTGCATGCAGAAGGCAACTAATCGATGTGTTTCTCTCTCATCCAATGTTTCTGTCTTTTCCTCTCTCTTCCTCTCTCTAAAGATCAATGGGAAAATATTCTCAGATGAGGATCAACAACAATAACCAATCAGAGATAAACTAACCTCCATGTAGAGTTTTTTTATTTTTTGGGAAACTCCTTCAAATTGCAGGGGGAATTTTTCACATGGTTGCATCTTGAGAATGAGATTGTGTCCTGTAGACTGAGAAAATATATATATAAGAATATAGATTACATAAACCTGCCATTTTTCAGCTGGAATGATAAAATTCTGTTAGGTCAGGGATTATATGTATCTCAAAATTAGAGTGGAAGGAATGAATTGATAACATTCTATGTATAACTTGTTTAGCACCATGTGTGGAGAATAAGTAGTTGAAATGATGCTACTAACCTATACATGGACATGGTGAATTCTCTGTTATTTATATATACTTCCAGGTTCCTTTTTTCATCTTAGCAAATCAGGTTTATCAAATCCTTTAAAAGTGTGGCCACCTATAAAACTAACATACAGAGGTCACTTGTTTCTTTTCTGTATATCTGGAAAAGCCTTCCTCATGTGAGTTATGTCTTAAAGCCCCCAACACAAGCCTGATTTATCTTTGGGAAAAGTCTGACTTTGCATAAGGTTATGTGAAAGGACAATCCTACCTGTGGCCTAGTGTTTGGCCTGGCTTATCTCCCTGCTGACTATTGGCAACAAGGAAGCTGATGATTTTTATGAAGGAAGAAGCTAGCTGGTGAGGGGAATAGTTGGAACTTTTTATTATTTTCTTTACATCATCTTCTTTCAATGTCCCCTAGCTATCGCACAGAGGCCCTGGAACAATGTCTTAAAAAGAATATGGATGAGTTCATTGTATAGAGGTGGGACATGGGCTAGACAGGCTCCAGAAACATTCAGTGATGAATTTTAGTAACTAGTGTTTACTGAGGATTTTGGCCTGTACATTGTGCCATGTGCTTTAACAGGGATTTTTCTTTTTAATTCTTACAACAGTTTGATGAAGTAGGTACTCTAAATCTCACTTTATAAAGGAGGAAAGTGAGGCTCAGAGAAGGGAATCAACATTTGCATTTATTCATTCTGTATATCTTTTAATGAGGACTGTGTTGGTCAACTCAAACTCTGTTCTCTCTCAATCACCTAGAGTAGCCTTGCTGAGAAAATAGGAAATTAGAATGTCTTTGATGCATATCAGTTTATTTATGTGATCTTAAAAATTTTGCCTCCTTTCCATTTCACTTAACACATAACACCTAAAGTATAAATAATTATATAAACAATATCACTGTGTTATTGATATTTTTTAAAAAGCCAGGGTCACCTTCAACACTATTCAGAGAATGTTGAGAAATAATTTCCTTTGATTTAGTGAAGTAAAAAAAAACCTGATTGCTAATGTTTTGTTAGAGTGAATTTAACAAGTGATGTCCTCAATAACGTTCACAAATGTAATATGTCTAATATTAAATAAGTTAGCATATATGCAGGATTTTTTTTTAACACAGTAGCCATAATTTTTAATATTAGGGCAATTTTGGGTTTTTTTTGGAAAGAAGGATTATAATGTAGTGACTGGTAATACATTTGTAAGTTTAATATGTTTCCTCTGTTCTCATCTAATGTGACACCGAGTACTGAAGGTATGAGACAGGCCCAGGGAAGTTGCCTGCACTTTGTGGAGATTGGAGTTAGGGAAGAGAATTTTCCTTTCCTAAATGTGATATTTTTGGTGACAGTTTTCATTATATTTTACGGTTTTGTATGACTTGTGCACTTTTCCCATTACACTTTTTCTCCTGATATGGGCAATAAAACTAAACAAGAACATTTGGGGGAAATACCATTTATGTTTAAGAAAGCAGCTACTAAAAAAAAAAAAAGAAAGAAAGCAGCTACTAGGAAGCTCAAGTAACTGGTAACCCCTCCCCCGCTTCTCTGCCCCAACTCATAAGCGAATTAAAAAATAATTTGGTATTCAAGATTAACTTGGTAATTTTTTCAAGTTATTTACTTGTTCTTTGATATACTATTGAATTCTGAAAGTTGGTATTTCTTGTTGATTAAAGAGTCTGTGTGATGTGGCATGAGGAATGTCAAGTTGGGAATGAGGCACCACTTACTAGCTTTGTGAATTCATACAAGATTTTAAATTTCATTGAACTTCAATCTTCTCCACCAAAAATAAAAGAATTACCTCTCAAGTTTATGAGCTTTACATATTTTTGTAAAGCATTAGCAAGAGCCTAGTACAAAGGAAGTAGTCAATAAATGTGGGAGCTGCCCGGCCACTGTTGCTCAGTTGAGTGTCTGCCTATGAATCAGTGAGTCTATATTCGAGACCCATTCAGGGCACATGCCCAGCTTGTGGGGCTTGATCCCCAGTAGAGAGTGTGTAGGAGGCATCTGATCAATGATTCTCACCATTGATGTTTCTATCTTTCTCTCCTTCTCCCTTCCTCTGAAATCAATAAAAAATATATATAAATTTAAAAAAAATAAATGTGGCAGTTACTGTAGCAATGATGAGTTAAATTTAAAAATGTAAGAAGTGTTTTGTGTACTGTTATGTACTTTATATTACTCGATTGTTTTGGATATGTGAGATAAGGAAGGAAAATTTTATAACTTCATTATAAAATTAGTTAGACAAAATCATTTGTCTTTTCTTTCTTAATTCTTTTTTCCGATATTTGAAAATGACTGCCTTGGTTCTACACTAAGCCAATAAACTTGTCACTCAGGATTTAAAAACTTTTGCAGATTCATTCTGTGAGGGAGTATTCTCCTTTAACATTATAACATGTTTTTGTTTTGACATAGTTTGACATGGAGTTGTTAGATTTTTTTTTTAATGACTCATTCTGTCAGTTAACTGTATGACTTTTCCATTCTGGAAAAGATAACTAAACTACCTATATTCAGGAATGTTCTGCTGAATATTTTATTCAATGATTCATACATATTCAATGATTTCTTACAAGATTCTTGTCAAAGTTCATCTTTTAGAAGTAGGAATTGCCTCTTTAATTTGTGAACTTACTTAATTATTTGTATATAGAATCTGCATGTTTAAAAACATTTATCAATTTGGTATTGACTGCTGTGATGTTAGTTTGTAAGTAAATATATAAACCTATTAAAATGTTTTACATCTCCCAAAATCTATCTTTTTTTTAAGCTTGTAACTGATTCTGTCTATACTTATCCAGACACACACATACCCCCACGTAAACAATAATATATTGAACTTTTAAAGTAGGCACTCTAATAACTATGATTGTTTTCAGTGACTGGTTTACTTTTTGAAATTCATGGCCAAGTTGTAAGTTAGCTTAACCGAAAAACTAAAAATCTGGGCAAAGACTAAAGAAGGCTAGTTGTTGTTAAAAATCTAAATTGGGATTAGATTCAGCTAAATCAATTCCTCAGGGATTTACAGTTTAAACATTATCTTGAGAAAGTCTAGAGAAAAGACCATTATCACTAAGGCCTTTCTATTTTTCATGGTGCTGTGTAAGAGAGAAGCTAGGCTTCAGAAACACTTACCTCCACTGGAACCAACAGAAATAGAATAAACTTTTTCAGCTGTAGCTCTAATACGTATAGTGTTCAAACATATGTATATTTTAAACGCAAACTTTTAACTAAGATGAAACTTTTATGATGACTGTAATTATCTGTAGGATCAGTACTTCTAGCCTATTGTAGTAGTTATGCTTGTGGATTCTGGAGTAAGTGTCTGAGTACAGAAGATTTGCCTCTTCCTAGCTGGTTGACCAGTGCCAACAAAACAGCATATTTTGGTGGAGATAAACTATATGAATTACTTAACATAGTAGCTACTTTCATCATCATCAACACCACTGTCACCATTGCCAATGCTACTTTGTTTTTATTCTATTTTATTGTGTAGTATTATATTAAAGAAGTCTCAGAGATAAGACAGGAAGGACACTTAACACAGCATTATAATGAACTATATGCCCAGTGCATGAAATTCATGCACCCAGGGGGAAGGGGTCCCTCAGCTTGGCCTCACCCTCTCGCAATCCGGGGGCCCTTGGGGGATATCCCATCAGGAGCGGGCCTAAGCCATCAGTTGGACATGCTTGCCACTCTCCAGCCATGCTGCTGCACTCAACAGCTGTGAGCCCAGCTTCTGGCTGAGCAGCATTGACTCTGTGGGAGTGCACTGACCATAAGGGGGCAACTCCTGTGTTGAATGTCTGCCCCCTGGTGGTCAGTGCACGTCATAGTGGCCGGCCATTCCACCATTTGGTCAATTTGCATATTAGCCTTTTATTACATAGGATTTTCTGTTAATCAGGTTAAGGAAGTACTTTTGACTGTTAATTACTAGATATTTGAACCATTTTCCCTTATACATAAAAAGCCCCTGGCTGTAACATCATATTTATCTACATCATGACATTTATAGAAGGTACATAATCTATAAAAACCAAGCATATTAAAGATAGAACTATTTAGAAATGATGTGATTGATAAGAGCACATACATTTTATGCCCTAATATTGCTTTAGATGTTAACCTCTCTGTCAAGAAAACACTACCTACTTTAGTCTTGAAATAACACTACCTAACATTTTGTAGGCCCCTTTATAGTTTACAGAGTCTCCTCCACATGCAACTTGATTCTCACAAATCACCCTGTGATAGAGTATTCTTCCCATTTTCTTTTTAAAATATCTTTAATGACATATAATTCACATACTATAAAATTTACTCTTATTGTTTTTAAATAGTTTTTTAATTGATTTCAGAGAAGAAGAGAAAGGGAGAGAAAGATAGAAAACATCAATGATGAGAGAGAATCATTGATCCGCTGCTTCCTGCATGCCCCTTACTGGGGACTGTGCCCACAACTGGGCATGTGCCTTGACCTGGAATCAAACTTTGACCTTTTGGTTCATAGGTTGGTGCTCAACCATTGAGCCACATTGGTTGGGCTATTTTTTATTTTTTAACTACAGTTGACATGCAATATTATATTTGTTTCAGGTGTACACCCAGTGGTTAGACCTTATATAACTTGCTAAGTGATCATCCCAATAAATCTAGTACCCATATGACACCTTACATTGCTATAATATTATTGACTATATTCCCTACACTGTACTTTATATCCCTATGATTATTTTGTAACAACCAATTTACACTTCTAATCCCTTCACCTTTTTCATTCATGGCTCCAACCCCCAGCCCCATCTTCAGCCATCAAAATGTTCTCTGTATCTGAGTCTGTTTTTGTTTTACTTGTTCATTTATTTTATTTTTCAGATCCAATAATTGATTGATACATACATTGCTTGTTTTTTTTAATCTTTGCTTGAAGATTTTTTTTTATTGATTTTTCCAAGAAAGTGGAAAGGAGGGGCGGAGGAGGGGTGGGAAGGACAGAGAGAGAGAAACATCGATGTGAGAGAGACACATTGGTTGCCTCATATATGTGCCCTGGCTGGAGCTGGAGATTGAACCTGCAACCAGGTACATTCCCTTGCCTGGGAATTGAACCCATGACTCGTCTCTATGAGGGCCAGCGCTCTAACCACTTATTAACACCAGCCAGAGCCATTTTACTGTTTATATTTTTTTCTTCCTAAAAAAGACCCTTTAACATTTTATGTAATAATGGTTTGGTGGTGATGAACTCCTCTGGCTTTTCTTATCTGGGAAGTTGTTTATCTGTCCTTAGATTCTAAGTGATAGCTTTGCTCGGTAGAGTGTTCTTGGTTGTAGGTACTTCTTTACATCAATTTGAATATTTCTTGGCAATTCCTTCTGGCTTGCAAGGACCTATAAGACTGTCAGAAATCAGTTGACAGTCTTATAGGTCCTCCCTTGTAGGTAACTAACTGCTTTTCTCTTGCTGCTGTTAAGTTTCTCTCTTTGTCTTTAAACTTTGGCATTTTAATTATGATGTGTGTTAGTCTGGGCCTCTTTGGGATCATCTTGTTTGGGACTCTGTGCTTCCTAGACTTGTATGTCTATTTCCTTCACCAGATTAGGGCACATGCCCAGGTTGTGGGCCCAATCCTCCAATTTGGAGCATACAGGAGGTGGCTAATCAGTGATTCTCTCTCATAAGTGATGTTTCTATCTCGCTCTCCCTCTCCCTTCCTCTCTGAAATAAAAATTATATATTTCACTGTGTTTAAGGCTGACTATAATAATTTACAAGTAAAGAAAATGGACCCTGGAGTCAGTTTAAGTTAAGATTCTACCACTTACTAACTATATGACTTGTAGTAAATTATTTCCCATGTATAAAATAGATAATCCAATGTATCTCCCTCATAGGAATTTGTGAAGGTTAGTTAAGATGGTAATCCATATAAAACAACAAGCAGAATACCTGACATTTATTAAGTGCTAATAAATGTTAGCTAGTAGCAATAGCAAAGGCAGGTATGTTCTAGGGTACATGCTACTCCTTCTACCTCTCCATTTTGTCCAATAACAAAAGAATCTCTTCTATTTGTAATGTTAGAAACTTAAACGTAAACTTAGGATCTAAACCTTTACATTTTAACAAAAGAAAACCTGGGAAGTACCTTTCCAAGATCAATGAAGTGCCCTTCTTTCATGTACAGTGAGAAAATAAGGTCATGACAGTAGGATTAGAGAAGGCCCTGGGTCTCCTGATTCACAATCTTTGTTTTTCACATATTGCTGCCTTCTAAATCATAGAATCATGTGACCCTTTTCATTCTTCAAAACAATATATGTTTTTATTGATTTTAGAGAGGAAGGGAGGGGAAGAGAGAGATAGAAGAATCAATGGGGCTGTCCTCTGCATGCTTTTACTGTGCAACCCGGGCATGGGCCTCAATTGGGAATTGAACTGTGACCACTGAGCTATACCAGCTGGGCCTTGTGGACTCATTCTTTTTGTTGTTAATCCTCACCCAAGGATATTCTTTCCATTGATTTAAATGTTTATTTACTTATTTTTTAAAAATATGTCTATTGATTTTTAGAGAGAGAGAAAGAGAGAGAGAGAGAGAGAGAGTGAGAGAGAGAGAGACATCGATTGGTTGCCTCCTGCACATGCCCCAACTAGGACTGGGGATTGAGCCTGAAGCTCAGGTACATGTCCTTGACCAGAATCTAACCCACGACCCTTCAGTCCTGGGGCTGATGCTCTGACCACTGAGCCAAACCTGCTAGGGCTGGACTCCTTTTTGTTGTTGTTGTTGTTTTTGAAATATATTTTTATTAATTTTAGAGAGTGAGAGAGAGAGAGAAACATCAATGATGAGAGAGAACCATTGATCAGCTGCCTCCTGCATGCTTCCTACTGGGGACTGAGCCCGCAACCCGGGCATGTGCCCTTGACCGGAATTGAACCCAAGACCCTTGAGTCCACAGGCCAATGCTCTATCCATTGAGTCAAACAGCTAGGGCTGGATTCAGTTTTAATTAAGCTTTTGTTTCAAAGGAAACTATTTTTTTCTCTTTTTTTGTGTGTGTGTTTGACATTTTTCTTTAAATAGCTTTAAATTATTAAAATATTTAAACTGAAAGAAAAATGATTGTTTAAAGCAAATTAGTATATGGTTGATTATACTGTCTTTGTGATGGAACAAAAACTGATAACAATGGCTTCCTCTGGGGAGGGACTCAAATAGTGGAAGAGAAGTGGCTTTAAGTATAATGGTAATGTGACAAGGGGCTCCTGAGACCCATTAATTCGGGAGGATAATCAATTTCTCTAGTTCACTTATAGATTAGTGGAGTAGGACCAGGAAGAAAGCAGTAGCAAAAATCTATAGTTATTTAAAACTGCATAGATTCAGACATAAGTTTGTAGATATGCCATGTGATAGCCACTCTTAAAACTTAACCCAAATTTCAAGAGCCAACTAGATTTGGATAAGGAGAAATACTTTGGTTTCATTTAGGTGAGGACTGCTCCTATGAATTGCATCTATGTGTGTCTGACTTAGTGGGTGAGCCTAGGTAAATTTCTTAATCTAGTTTCTCATCTGCCAATAGATGGAAAGGATAAGCCTTATTGTTACCTAGTACATAGGGTTTTTCAGTATAAATTGAAGTAATGTAAAAGTTAACTCAATTCTAGGCTCAGCTTTGTTAGAATATTAGGAGCTTAATTTGAATTCTTAAGGAGAGAAGTGTGTTAACAATCGCATGTTGTTTGTACTAAGTTGTATTGCATGTTCAGTATTTGACTCTCAGAAAAGAGAAAGGGAAGGCCAGAGTCAACCATGCTTTGGATACTTTATGTAATACTTTACTCTGCGTGTGTGTGTGTGTGTATACAGTGAACTCTTTGAGCTACTTTCTATTTAAAATTTAAGATTTTGAGAGCCAGTTTACTTCTAACTTCCTCTTTTTTGAAATAGAAAGAAACATTTTGAAATAAAATGATCCTAATATGTTTTAGGATTATTACCTATAAATTTCAGAGCATAGCATTCAAGGAAACACCAAGAATATCTGTTTAGCATCTACACTAACAATATAATAAATTTACGCTATTAACTTTTTACAATAGAAAGTAATAACCTCAGTGTACAGTGCTACGAATATATACATTTAAAAATATATATTTTATTGATTTTTTTACAGAGAGGAAAGGAGAAGGATAGAGAGCTAGAAACATCGATGAGAGAGAAACATCGATTAGCTGCCTCTTGCACACCTCCTACTGAGGATGTGCCCGCAGCCAAGGTATATGCCCCTGACTGGAATCGAACCTGGGACCTTTCAGTCCGCAGGCCAACGCTCTATCCACTGAGCCAAACCGGACAGGGCAACATATATATATTTAAAAATTGAGGCTGCTTAGTTAAAATGAAGCCATAAATAGCATTCTTAATATAGCAGATTCACTCACGGAAAATAACAAAGTACCTGAAATTATCTATGGGCAGTAACTTTTTCTTACATTTAAGAAGATAATTTTTTATGGAGATATGTTTAAGAAACAGGATAGTTACATACATGCTCTTGAGCTATCTTCCCTTAAGATACTAAATTATAAAGGAAAAAATAATAACTTCATAGTGGATAAACCTGGTAGACATCACCCTAATGTCATTAGTAATGGGACAAATAACTAGTTTGAACCTTCTGATATGATGTATAGGAAAGGACACAACATTACTTCTTTGTCATTCTTGCCAAAAATCCAAACAATGTAATCATGAGTTAATATCTCACAAACCCAAATTGGGGGACATTTTACAAAACAAATGACCTGTATTTTTCAAAAGTCTTGAAAGCACCCAGCTGGTGTTGCTCAGTGGTTGAACATTGACATATGAACCAGGAGGTCATGGTTCAATTCCAGGTCAGTAATACATGCCAGGGTGATGGACTTTATCCCCACTAGGGGGCAAGCAGGAGGCAGCTGATCGATGATTCTCTTTAATCATTGATGTTTCTTTCTCCCTCTCCTTTTCACTATGAAATCAATAAAAACATATTTTTTAAAAAGTCTCAAGAGCATGAAAGAAAGAAAAACTGAAGAACTGCTCTAGATGAAATGCATAGAAGTTTTCCATATTAAAAGAGTTGTCATACCTTGTATGCATATATGCTTAACCCATGGACGCAGATAGTGGAGTGAGTGGTGAGGGCCTGGGGTGGGGTAGTGGGCGTGGGCTAGAGGTAGAGGGAGCACTGTAAGGGAAAAAAGAGGACATATGGAATACTTTCAACAATAAAGGTTAAAATAAAATAAAAAGTAGTCATAAATATGATGAAACCTATGATCCTAGATTGGATCCTGAACCAAAAATTTTTTTTTAAATTTAGTAAATCTTTATTGTTCAGATTATTACAATTATTTCTCTTCCCCCCTCCCATGTCTCCCCTCTACCCAGTTCTCATCCCACCCTCTGCCCTTACCTCTCCTGCCACTGTCCTTATCCATAGGTGTACAATTTTTGTCCAGTCTCTACCTGCACCCCCTCTTCCCTTTCCCCCCAATAATTTTCAGTCCACTCTCTTTTTATGCCCTTGATTCTATTATATTCACCACTTCATCAGATTTTTTATTCACTTGATTTTTAGATTCACTTGTTGATAAATATATATTGTTGTTCATAATTTTTATCTTTATCTTTTTTTCCTTCCTCTCTTAAAGAATACCCTTCAGCATTTCATATAATGCTGGTTAACTTTTACTGATCTGTGAAGCTCTTTATCTGCCCTTCAATTCTGAATGATAGCTTTGCTGGGTAGAGTAATCTTGGTTGTAGGTTCTTGCTATTCATCACCTTGAATATTTCTTGCTACTCCCTTCTGGCCTGCATCGTTTCTGTTGAGAAATCAGCTGACAATTGTATGAGTGCTCCCTTGTCGGTAATGAACTGTTTTTCTCTTGCTGCTTTTAATATTCTCTGTTTGTCTTTTGCTCTTGGTATTTTAATTATGATGTGTGTTGGTGTGGTCCTCTTTAGATTCCTTTTATATGGGGTTTTGTGTGCTTCCTGGACTTGTAAGTCTATTTCTTTTACCAGATGTGGGAAGTTTTCGGTCATTATTTCTTTAAATAGGTTTTCAGTATCTTGCTCTCTTCTTCTGGCACCCCCACAATTCTGATGTTGGTACGCTTGAAGCTGTCCCAGAGGCTCCTTACGTTGTCTTCACATTTTTGGATTCTTTTCTGTTCTTGCTTTTCCGGTTGAGTGTTTTCTGATTCTTTATATTTCAAATTTTTGACTTGATTCTTGCCTTCCTCTAGTCTGCTGTTAGGACTCTGTATAATATATTTTTATTTCAGTCAGTGTATGTTTAATTTCTGGTTGGTCTTTTTTCATCTCTAGTTGGACTTTTCCCATCTCTAGTTGGATCTTTTCCATCTCTAGTTGGTTCTTTTTCATCTCTTTTTGGGACTTGCTAACTTTATCCAACTTTTCTAGAATTTTCTTGAAAAACCTTATAAGCGTGGTTTTGAACTCTATATCCAGTCGTTGGTTTTCCTCCATTTCTTTTATTGTGATCCTTTCCTTTGTCTCGGCATTTTTGCTATGCCAGGAGAACTTCTGTGTTGGATTCAGCCTTATGATACCAGACTTGACAAACTACAGAAGCCTCTCTGTTGAGCTTGGGATGGGTGGAGTCTCAGGGCTTAAGGGACCGCCTTGCCTTCCAATCAGCCCCACCCTCCATGGCCCCTGAGTCTCATGTGACTGGGTAATCGCTGGAGCGGTCTCTGTGCGCGTGCTCTCTCTTGCAGTGCCTCTAGACTGCTGCCCCTCCAGCTCTCCTGCGCTCTGGGACCATATGAGTCTAGGTCCCCAGGGTTTCGACCGAAACTGGGATTTAGTGGAGTTAGAAATGGCACAGTTGGGAGGGTCTGTCTCCTGTCCACTCGTGAAAGCCAGTGGCACAATCAGCAGTAGGTCCTCTGCGCGCAGTGCCGTCTCATCACCAGACTACTGATCTTTTGCAACTCCCCTAAATTTCTGTGCACTTCTCCCTTTTCACAGTCCAAACTACCACCGTATGAGTTTTGGCTGGATCTGGTGTTTAGTGTCATAGGATAAGGGGTTCAATGCCATTGGGAGTGTCTGTTTCCCTTCCACCAGAGAAAGCCAGCCAGGTTCTCCGGCACCCGCTCTCTCCACGCACGCATCTCCGTACCTCAGCTTTTTGCAGCTCCTCTGGGTTTCTGTGAGCCCCTCTCTTTCCTTCTAGTTGTAGAATTTCCATTCAGCCAGATTTCCTGTGGTTCTGGATGATGTCCGTTCTGTCTTTTAGTTGTAGTTTTGAAATTGTTGTGCGAGGCAACAGTGTAGGTGTTTACCTATGCCGCCATCTTGGATCTTCCTCTGTAGTTAAGTCTTGATTGTTGTTGGTATCACTGGAAGGAATTGACCTCCAGGCCAATTGACTGTGAGGATCAGCTGTGTCTACACTGGGAGAACTTCTGTGCTGGAGACACCCTTATGAGTCAAGACTTGCAAAATTGTAAAAGCCTCTGTGCTCAGCTTGGATTGCACAGAATCTCAGGGTGGAGCAGACAGTCCCGAGTGAGTCTGGATTCCCAGAGTCTCACCCAGAACTGGAGTTCATCACAGTTGGGAGCTTCTGTCTCCCTTCCACTTGAGAAAGCCAGCTGTGCACTCTGTTGCCAGTCCTCACGGCGCATGTCTCCATATCTCAGCCTTTTGCAGCTCCTCTGAGTCTCAGTGTGCTTTTCTCTTTCCTTCTAGTTGTAGAATTTCCACGCAGCCAGTCTTCCTGTGGTGCTGCATGATGTCTGTTTTGTTTTTTAGTTGTAGCTTTGAAATTGTTGTGCAAGGCAGCAGTTTAGGTATTTACCTATGCCGCCATCTTGGTTTCTTCAATCATTCCCCCCCAAAATTATTTTCATTTTTTTTAAAGGACATTAATGAGACAGTTGCAGAAATTTGCATAAGGCTTGTAGATTTAATAATAGCACTATAGCACTATTAGTTTTATGATTTTGATCATTGTGCTATTTTATATAAGATAATATTCATGATTTTAGGAAATATACTCTGAAGTATTTAGAGTTAAAGGACCGAAATGTCTACTGCTTTCAAATAAATCATTAAAACATTAGATGTAGAAAAAATAATATAGAAAGAGAATGATAGACACGATTAAGTATTAAAAATTTAGGGAATGTGGATGAAGTTTGCAGGGGAATTATTTTTTCTACTTTTATATCCTTTTTAAGCCTGACATTGTTTTTTTTTTTTTTTTAAAAAAAGATAGTAACTTAATGAGATTTATCACTCATTAATTTATTTTTCTTTTTTGCATCAATAAGTTTATTGAATATCAGTGGTTTGGAGGATGATGATTTACAGAGAAATGTTAATTTGAAACTGTGGCAAATGAATAATACCATTACAAGATGACTGGTAGAACAATATAAAAAGAGTTGATAAATATCAAAGCATTTTTACTATATTTGAAAAGTAATTATTTTATTGACAGCCTTTAATATTACATTATGACTCAGGTATACATTATATCAATACATTCAAAAAACTTTTTCACATTCAACATTGAATTCTTTGCATAAACAATTGATTTTTGAGAAGATTTTTCAAAATCCTTTCTGGGTCAGCTTCCTCATCTGTAAAATGAGGTGACTTGGACTAGATTATACTTTAAGAGTCCTTTCAGTTCTAAAATCTTAAAATCTTCTAACTAGAAAGAAAATGAAAGTTAATTTTCCCATTTGAGTCAAAAGTGGTTGCAAAACACAGTCTGTGTGCCAACTGACAGTGAATTCCTCCTATCTAATAAAAGAATAATATGCAAATTGACTGTCACTCCAACACAGAAGATGGGCACCTCCATGTGGTCAAAAATAGCTGCCCCCCATGTGGACACAAAATGGCCACCACAAGATGGCCGGCAGAGATGCTGGAAGTATTTGGGCGATCAGGCCAACAGAGGAGGGCAGTTGGGGGCGACTAGGCCTGCAGGAGAAGGCAGTTAGGGCAACCAGACCTGCAGGGGAGGACAGTTAGGGGCGACCAGGCTGTCAGGGGAGGACAGTTAGGGGTGACCAGGCTGTCAAGGGAGAGAAGTTAGGAGTGAATGGGCCAGCAGGGGAGGGTAGTGGGGGGTGAGCATGCTTCCAGGGGGCCAGGCCTGCAGGGGAGGTCAGTTGGGGGTGATCACACCAGCAGTGAAGGGCAGTTAGGGGCAATTGGGCTGGCAGGGTAACAGTTAGGTGTCAATCAGGCTGGCGGAGGAGTGGTTAGGGGGTGATCAGGCTGGCAGGCAAGGCAGACAGGTGAGCAGTTGGAAGCTAACAGTCCTGAATTGTGAGAGGGATCCCAGATTGGAGAGGGTGCAGGCTGGACTGAGGGACACATACATCCTGTGCACAAATTTCATGCACCGGCCTTTAGTATTTATTGAACTCACAGATATGTTTCTGTCATAGAACCTTTTGTTGATATTTTATTTCATCGGACATTTGTATTCAACTTCTCATGCATTAATGATATTGTTAAATTTAATGTGGTTTAAAAGTATACTTTTACTATGATAACTTGGTTGTTAAGACTCAAGATTAATAATGAAAGTTTATGTGGTCTTAATATTCATAGCAACCTAGAAGGATTGTCAAGTACAAGTAGTTGATGTTGTAAAAATTAAATTGATGTTCAGTGTAAAATAATTTTTGGTTATATTTAACAAAAGAAAATTTTTGTTGATCCCTTTTTCCTTTCACCTCTCCCAGCTTGGTGATCCAGCTATTTTTCCTGCCGTAATTGTGGAGCATGTTCCTGGTGCTGATATTCTCAATAGTT
This sequence comes from Lasiurus borealis, assembly GCA_004026805.1. Classification (NCBI taxonomy): domain Eukaryota; kingdom Metazoa; phylum Chordata; class Mammalia; order Chiroptera; family Vespertilionidae; genus Lasiurus; species Lasiurus borealis. The sequence continues at coordinate 4,580 of PVJN01032730.1, read as the reverse complement.
ATGCAGGTCTAGCTTGTGTGGAAGAGCCCAATGACATGATTACTGAGAGCTCCCTGGATGTTGCTGAAGAAGAAATCATAGATGATGATGATGACAACATCACCCTTACAGGTAGGTGTGTGTGCCTCCAGCAGCACCTTACTTCAGCTTAGTTTTAGGCAATGCCTGAGCCCTATAATTTGGGGGACATACAATGTTCCTAACTTGGTTTGAATAACTCTGTTACCTGCAGAAGCTAAAGCCCTGCAGAGAAAAAGAAATTAACCTTTTCTTTCTCATTTGCCTATGTTTCTTAGTGCTTTCTCACCTCTCCTTTCTTCTATAAGTATATTGAGAAGAATGTGACAACATAAGGATACATGCAAGAGGAACCAAACCAAATCAGTTCATCAAGTCTTCCCTGAGCACTTACGTACCTAGCTCTATATTCTGATAACAATGAGACATTGTTAGTAGGGAAAAAGGAAAGTTTTTTTCTTTATTGCCATCACATAAAGCAAAATAGGAGGCCATGATCCAAATGTAGCATAGGGTGCTGAGGTTTACTAAAAGATTTCTCTTCTGATTCAGTCAGAACTAGGAGGACTTTTCATACTTAAAGAGTTCACTATGCTAGTGCTATTTTCTTCAGTTTTAGAAATCAGTGCATACACTGGTATTATTATACATTTACATGTAGAGATGTTGGAAGTATTTGAGAAAATCAATTATTAAGAAGCAGAAGTTATTTAAGTATTCTTAAATTAAAAATTACAAAATTAACATTAGTCACAATATTATTAATTAAATCTAGATCTATCAGTATTTTACCCACTTCATACTAATGTCTTTTTCCTGTTCCAGGATCCTATCTGGAATCTCATACTGAATTTAGTTATTTCTTTTCTATCCCTTCCAACCTGAAAGGATTTCCTCTGTCTTGCATAACATTGACACTTTGAGGAAAAGTTGTTAGACATTGTAGAATATATCTTAATTTTGTGTGATATGTTTTCATTGGAATGAGATAAATGTATTTTGGGCAGCAATATTATCAAAATGGTATTGTCTCCCCAATGTGTCGTTTATAATAATAAAAGCATAATATGCTAATTAGACCAGATGTCCTTCTGGACGACCTTCCTGAAGAAGCCGCAGCAAGCCGGTGCCAAGCCTCTTGCATGAATTTCATGCATTGGGCTTCTAGTATTAACATGATTGGTTAAAAAACATACCGTCTCAGTTAATTCTCATAACAGAAAAAAACTGAAATTAGAGAGATTAAATTACATGATTTGCCTGAAGTCACAGGCCAAGTGACTGAGCCCCCATTGGTGAACAACACTTAATTTGTCTATTTTGTATAAATATATTCTTATATATTCATATTTTTTTGTTTGGAGAAACCCAGTATAAGTTTTTTGATAAGTCTAAATTTGTTTCTCCCTTATGGATAAGAGAATTATGTTTATCAGGTTAGAGGTTTCTATTGATTGTTATCTGCGATCTATCGGTTTTGTATAACTGATTGTCTACCACTATGCATATATCTGTTGTGTAGCTAGTGACATTTTTGCAGTGTATTCTGAATTGTTGATGTCTTAAGGGAAGGCTATACTACTCTCTGTAGGTTTCGAATCAGGGTCTTCCTGGTTTTAGTCATCAGGAAAGATGTTAGTCCTCAAAGAAGAAATAGAGCCTAGGAAAGCAGAAGGAAATGCTTTTTCCTTTTAGTGCTTCATTCTCTTAGTCTTAGACTTGAAGATAGCTGATGATGAGATACAGATAGGTTCTTTCCTTCCTGGAAAATAGAACTGGTATGGAATGGATCCATAAATCAAAACATCTTAAAAAGACAGATTTGCATTTTGTATGTTTCTTCTCCGTCCCCTTTCTTATTTTCCAGCTTTAACTTTTCCATCCTTATTTGAGCAATGTCTTGAGAAAGCAAAGAACCTTATAGTAGCCCTCCGTAGTCCATAGGGGGAGAGGAAGAGTAGTGTACTTTATTTATTTTTAAAAAATATATTTTATTGATTTTTTATAGAGAGAAAGGGAGAGAGATAGAAAGTTAGAAACATCGATGAGAGAGACACATCAGTCAGCCACCTTCTGCACGCCCCCCACTGGGGATGTACCTGCAACCAAGGTACATGCCCTTCACCAAATCGAACCTGGGACCTTTCAGTCCGCAGGCCGATGCTCTATCCACTGAGCCAAACGGGTTTCGGCAAGTAGTGTACTTTAGAAACACTACAGGGGAAGAGAGAAATGAAAATAGAACACTTCATAAACTATACATATTGAGTCCTAGGTAGCATATATTAAGGAATTATTTTTGATATTTATTATTAGTATTTTAAAATATGGTAACAGCATTGGGTTTGAATTCCTTATCTTTTAGATACATATATTAAAATATTCAGAGATAAAATAATGGTGTCTTGGATTCCTTCAAATGAAACCTTGAGGGCAGTGAGTAGCATAAAGATGAAAGAAGATTGAACATGTGTTGATAATGATTGATGCTGAGAATGAGTATTTGAGAATTCATTTTACTGTAATCCATAATTTTGATTTTGTTTGAAATTTTCAATAACAAAAAATATTTTTAATAGGTTTGAAACTGATGTTGATGATTACAGCTGTTTATAACACTTGATTTAAAATGTTAATATTTATCAAAATATTTTTATTTTTATTATTGATTTATTTCATATCAAGTTTGAAATAAATTTGGACCTACAAAATAAATGTACAATGATAAAATACAATCTTTATCTATTTATATGTTGAAGTGCCATAAAAGGTTTTTTTTGAAAAAAGGTTTTTTTTTGAAAAAAGGTTATGTTATTTAAATTTTTTGGAAATAATTTGACTATGAGCTCTTATCTATGTGGAGATTCTTCTTCCATTACCCATTTTTGAAGATCTAAAAGTAAAATTATTAAAGTTGATGATAGAAATTACATTTTCATATATGGAAGATAATCATTATGGCTTTATTTGTAAATATTTATATTTTTAAAAGCTATCTGTACTTTTTTTGGTTTATTTTCTTTCCTGTTTCATGTGAGATCCATGAAATTATTTTGCATTTCCTAACCTAAGCACTGAAGCTAAATGTAAGCAGTTTATTTCTTAAATCCAAAAGCAAAAAAATTAGCAATCTCTAAAACTGAACTGAAACAAAAGAACCTAATTTTTTATTTGTCGGGATAATTATACAGAGAAGAATTATTTAAAGTTATTTATTTTTATTTTTAGCCCTGACCGGTTTGGCTTAGTAGATAGAGCATCAGCCTGTGGTCTCAAAGATCCTAGGTTCAATTCCCATCAAGGACATGTGTGTTGGTTTTGGGCATATACCCAGTGGAGAGTGTACAGGAGACAGCTGATGGGTGTTTCTCTCTCATTGATGTTTCAAATTCTCTATCCCTCTCCCTCCCTCTCTGTAAAAAACAATAAAATATATAGATATATATATATTTAAAAAGTTATTTTTAAGGGTCTATATTTCCCACTGAGTTGTATATAATCTAAAAAGCAAAAATAAAACTGTGAAGGAGGCACAGCTGATGTAGTTCAGTGGTTGAGCGGCAACCTATGAACCACAAGGTTGCAATTCCATTCCTGGCCAGGGCACATTCCTGGGTTGCAGGCTTGGTCCCCAGCTGGGGGCATGCAGGAGGTAGCCGATCAGTTATTCTCTCTTATCATTGATGTTTCTATCTCTCTCCTCTCCCTTCCTCTCTGAAATCAATAAAAATATATTAAAAAAAAACTGAAAAGGAAAGTTGAATTGTTTTCAGTAATTATATTGTATGTAATTATAATATAGTTATTGTTATTTTAAAACTTAATGTGTGCGAGAGGGATATTAGGGTAACATTAAAGGGATAATGAAGTTAATGCCATAAGAAGCCAAAATTTATAGATTAAAATATTAATGTGATACAAATGTTAAATTGCAAAGGTTAAGTAAAGATTCTGTAATTCTATAAATCAATATATAAATAAACTAGAGGCACAAAATTTGTGCACGGGGGTGTGTGTCCCTCAGCCCTGCCTGCACCCTCTCCAATCTGGGATCACTCTCACAATCTGGGACTACTGGCTCCCAACTGCTCGCCTGTCTGCCTGTCTAATTGCCCCTAACCACTTCTGCCTGCCAGCCTGATCACCTCCTAACCACTCCTCTGCCAGCCTGATTGATGCCTAACTGTTCCCCTGCTGGCCCAATTGTCCCTAACTGCCCTCCCCTGCAGGCCATGTCATTACCAACTGCTCTCCTCTGCTGGCCTGGTCACCCCTAACTGTCCTCCCTTGCCAGCCTGGTCACCCCTAACTGCCCTCCCTTGCAGGCCTAGTTGCCTCCAACTTCCCTCCCCTGCTGGCCTCGTCACCCCTAATTGCCCTCCCCTGCAGGCCTGATTGCCCCCAATTGCCCTCCCCTGCTTGCCATCTTGTGTGTTGGAGTGATGGTCAGTTTGCATATAATCTCTTTATTATATAGGATTATGTAATTCTAAAAGTGAATTCTATAATGCTAAATTTGAGTTGAAAATACTAATATGAATTCATCATGTATTTTATTATTT
>PVJN01032729.1:0-23951 GCA_004026805.1 Lasiurus borealis | reverse complement strand
ATTTTGGCCTGTACTTCTAGGAATCCTCATTGTGGACTGACTGTGCTTCTAGATTTTTCTTGGGCTGGTGGCTGAACTTCAAAAAAATAATGATAATGAGAATATTTACAGGAGAAGCTCAGTGTGGCAGCTGGGGGTCCAGAGAGAGGAGACTCCAGGTCAAGGAGGGAAAAGAAACACCAGAGGGATGGTTTCTGTGGAGTGGGAAGTACTGGGAGAAAGGACAGGCTGAGGGGTGAGCTTCTGTCCTTATCCCCCATCCCCCATCACAGCTCAGGGGCAGTGGGGACAGTTTGTAGGAAGAGTTAGGTTTTGGGTCAGGGTCTAGAAAACATGTGAGGGTGCTTGGGCCTGAGGAGGAGTGTGGGCACACTCACAGTGGGTGAAACGCAGGCCCAGAAAGTTCTCTATGGCTGGGATGTCATCATACTTTACTCTGCAGGCTGATGCTCTATCCACTGAGCCAAACCAGTTAGGGCAGATGCCATCATACTTAATGGCTTAGGAATCTTCCTTTTGTCAAGGTATTGTCTTGAATCTTAGGGAGGGGTCTTACCTCCAGGTTGTCTTTGAAGCAGGCAGCAAGTCTAGATGGGCCTCCACATGGGACATATTAGGTTCCATGGACAGGCTGGATGGCATCGCCCAGACATTTAATGGAGCTGAGAAGAACCTGGACTATTCTGCCAGGGCATGTAGTCAATGACAAAGACAGACTGACTGGTGGTGGTCCCAGTGTGTCTCCAACAGGATTAGGTTCTAGGAGGCTCCCATCCCACCTTGCTCTTGCAAATGATTCTTACAAGGCATTTTGGAGTCCAGGTAGGGGCCATAAATTCTTTTAAAAATTTTTTTGTTGTTCTTGCTCTTTCATCATTGATGTTTCTATCTCTCCCTCTCCCTTCATCTCTGAAATAAATAAAATATATTTTAAAAAACAGGGGGGGGGGGGAAGAGGTGGGATAGACAGACATATCCCGAGCCTTGTCCTGGAGCAGACAGAGGGAACAGCTGAGGGTTCCATGGGGAGTGTTTGTTAGGGAGTTGAGGGACAGCTATACTCCAGGAGAAGATGGGGACTGCTGGACAGGGTTCTCTTGACCAGGAAGCCCCTATGGAGCTGCCAGCTTGGACGTGGAGACCGTGCCATCTTGAAGGGGAGGGTGGATGTTATCAGAAACCTGAAAATCTACAACTATAGCACCCATCAAACAGCTGCGAACCCCAGAACACCAGACACCAATTGGCGCAAACACATGGATTCAGAGGAGCTCTAAACTCCACCACAGAAAGATTAGGTTTTCCCTGGGATGAGAGAGAGAGAACTACATAACCAGACACCTGGAGAAGAGAGACCATGGAGAGACAAAAAAACCCAACAACACAAAAAACAACAACAACAACATCAACAACAACAACAAAACAGCCCACATATGAAAGAAAAGCAGGCATCACCAGAAAAGGAAGTAAACAAAATGGAGGCAAGCAACCTGCCAGAGAAGGAATTCAGAGAAATAGTCATAAGGTGGCTGAAAAGAATGGAAGACAAATTAAACAATATGAGTAAGAACCAAGAGGAAATGAACAAGAACCAAGAATAAATGAAAAATGACATCGCTGCTGTAAAGAACTCAATATAAAGCATCAAAAGTAGACTAGAAAAAGCATAGGATTGTATCAGTGAGTTAGAAGACAAGTTAGGAAAAAATACTCAAGTAGAGCAGCTTCTAGGAAAAAAAAGTTAAAAAGCAAGAAGAGAGCCTAAGAGAACTTTAAGACAACAGGAAACAAAACAATATCCACATAATAGGGGCTCCATAAAGAGAGGAAACTGAGAAAGGAATAGAAAACCTGTTTGAAGAAATAATGACAGAAAACCTCCCCGATATAGGGAAGAAAAAAACCCACACAAATCCAAGAATCTCAGAGTCCCAAGCAAAATGAACCCTAAAAGACCAACACCAAGGCAAACACCAGCGACAAAGAATCTTAAAAGGGGCCAGAGAGGGACAGAAAGCTACTTAAAAAGGATCCCCATCAGACTAGTGACTGATTTCTCAACAGAAACTCATCAGGCCAGAAGGGAATGGAATGAAATACACAAAGTCATGCAAAGGAAGGGTCTGAATCCCAGAATACTGTACCAGCAAGGCTATCAATCAAAATTGAAGGTGAAATCAGGAGCCTCACAGACAAAAAAAGGACTAAGGGAATTTATTACCACCAAACCAGCAATGCAAGAAATGCTACAGGGTCTGCTGTAAAAAAAAAAGAAATAGGGAGTGAAGAAGGAACACAGGGGTAAAGAATTAAAATGGCAACAAATAAGTACCTATCAATAATAACTTTTAACTATAAAAGGATTAAATGTCCCAGTCAAAAGACATAGGGTAAAGGGGATTGGATACGAAAACATGACCCATATATCTGCTGTCTACAAGAAACCCACTTCAGAAAAAAACACACAGAGACTGAAGATGAAAGGATGGAAAAAGTTTTTGAGGCGAATGGAAATGAAAAAAAAAAAAGCTGGGGTAGCAATACTTACATCTGACAAATTAGATCTCAAACTGAAGGACATAACAAGAGATAAGGAAGACCACTTTATAATGCTAAAGGGAACAATCCAACAAGAAGAAATAACTCTGGTAAACATATAAACACCCAATACAGGAGCACCCAAATACATAAAAAAAAAACAAAAAAAACAACTGGAGGATATCAAGGGAGAGAATGACAACAATACAATCATAGTAGGAGACTTTAATAACGCACTATCACCATTGGACAAATCGTCTAAACAAAGAAACATCAATCCTAAATGACTCACTAGATCATATGGAATTAATTGACATCTTCAGACCATTTCACCCCAAAGTCACAGAATATACATTCTTCTCAAGTATACATGGGTCATTTTCTTTTTTAAAAAAATATATTTTATTGATTTTTCACAGAAAGGAAGGGAGAGGGATAGAAAGTCAGATACATCGATGAGAGAGAGACATCGATCAGCCACCTCCTGCACACACCACACTGGAGATGTGCCTGCAAGCAAGGTACATACCCCCGACCGGAATCGAACCCGGGACTTTTCAGTCCGAAGGCCGGCACTCTATCTGCTGAGCCAAACTGGTCTTGGCTACATGGGTCATTTTCAAAGATAGACCATATGTTGGGTCATAGGCAAAGTCTCTTCAAATTCAAGAAGGTAGAAATCATATAAAGCATCTTCTCAGATCACAGTGGCATAAAACTAGAAATCACTGCAATAAAAACAATCCAAAGAAATTAAACACATGGAGACTGAATAGCATGCTATTAAACCATGAGAGGGCTACCAGAGAGATCAAGGAAGAAGTAAACATCATGGCAACAAATGACAATGAAAACACAACAATCCAAAATCTATGGGACACAGCGAAAGCAGTCTTGAGAGGAAAGTTGACAGCTCTACAAGCCTATTGCAAAAAAACAAGAAACAATGGTAATAAATTATCTAACCCTATAACTCAAAGAGTTAGAAAGAGAGCAACAAGAAAAGCCCAGTGTAAGCAGAAGGAAAGAAATAATAAAGATCAGAGTAGAGATAAATGACATAGAGACCAAAGAAACAATACAAAAGACCAACAAAACCAAGAGCTGGTTCTTTGAAAGGATAAACAAAATTGATGAATTTCTAGCCATTCTCATCAAAAAGCAAAGAAAGAGGATCCAATTAAATAAAATCAGAAATGAAAGGTGAATTAATAACAGACCCTACTGAAATACAAAGGATTGTTAAAAAATACTATGAACAACTCTATTCCAACAAACTGGACAACCTGGAAGAAATGGGCATATTCCTAGAAAATTATACCCTTCCAAAACTCAATCAGGAAGAATCTAAACATCTCAATAGGCCAATAAGTATGGAAGAAATTGAAGCAGTCATCTAAAAGCATTCAGCAAACAAAAGCCCGGGACTGGACGGCTTCACAGGGGAGTTTTACCAAACATTCAAGGAAGAATTAAAACCTATCCTCCTCAGACTATTCCAAAAAATTCAAGAAGAAGGAACACTTTCAAGCCAGCATCACCATAATACCAAAACCAGATAAAGACAACACAATGAAAGAGAATTACAGGCCAATATCCCTCATGAACTAGATGCAAAATCCTCAACCAAATTTTAGCAAATTGGATCCAGCAGTACATCAGAAAAATCATACACCATGACCAAGTAGGATTTATTCCAGAAATGCAATGATGGTACAATATCTGCAAATCAATAAACATGATACATCACATAAACAAATTGAGAAATAATCACATTGTCATATCAATTGATGCAGAAAAAGCATTTGACAAAATCCAACACCCTTTCTTGATAAAAACTCTGAACAAGGTGGGAATAAAAGGATCATACCTAAGCATAATAAAAGCTATATATCATAAACCCATAGCTAGCATCATACTCAATGGGCAAAAACTAAAACCATTTCCCCTAAGAACAGGAACAAGACAGGGATGCCCACTCTCACCACTCCTGTTCGACATAATACTGCAAGTATTAGCCATTGCAATTAGACAAGAAGATATAAAAGGCATCCACATTGGAAAAAAAAGAAGTAAAGCTGTCCATATTTGCAGATGACATCATATTGTATATAAAAAAAATGAAAGACTCCATCAAACTAATGGATTTAATAAATGAATTCGGCAATGTAGCAGGACAGAAAATTAATGCCAAGAAATCTATGGCATTTTTATACACCAATAGTGAACTTACAGAAAGAGAGACTAAAAAATCAACCCCATTTGCCCTAGCACCAAAAAAATTAAGATACGTAGGAATAAACTTAACTAAGGAGGTAAAAGACCTATATGCAGAAAACTATTGGACACTGAAAAAAGAGATAGAGGAAGATGTAAACAGATGAAAGAACATACCATGCCCATGGTTTGGGAGGATCAACATCATTAAAATGTCCATACTACCCAAAGCAATCTATAGATTCAATGCACTACCCATTAAAATACCAATGGCATATTTCACAGACCTAGAAAGAACTCTCCAAAGATTCATCTGGAACAAAAAAAGACCCTGAATAGCCACAGCAATCCTGAGAAAGAATAATAAAATAGGTGGGATCTCAATACCATATTGCAAGCTGTATTACAAAGCAACTATTCTCAAAACAGCTTGGTACTGGCACAAGAACAGACATATAGACCAATGGAATAGAATAGAGAATCCAGATATTGACCCAAACCACTATGCTCAATATTTGACAAAGGAGGCATGAACATACAATGGAGTCAGGACAGTCTTTCAATAAATGGTGTTGGGAAAATTGGACAGATACATGCAAAAAATAAAACTAGACCACCAACTTACACCATAGACAAAAAATAAACTCAAAATGGATACTAGACTTATACATAAGACGGGAAATCATAAAAATACTAGTTGAATCCACAGGCAGCAAAATATCAGACATATGCCGAAGAAACTTCTTCACTGATACTGCTCCTAGGGAAATGGAAGCTAAAAAGAAAATAAACAAGTGGGAATACATCAAAATAAAAAGCTTTTGCACAGCAAAAGAAACCATCAACAAAACAACAAGAAAGCCCACTGTATGGGAGAACATATTTGCCAATGTTGTCACTGATAAAAATTTAATCTCCAACATCTACAGGGAGCTTATACAACTTAATAAAAGGAAGATAAATGATCCAATAAAAAAAACAAGCAATGGATCTAAATAGAATCTTTTCTAAAGAAGACAGAAGGAAGGCCAAGAGACACATGAAAACATGCTCAAAGTCACTAATTATCTGAGAGATGCAAATCAAAATGCGATACCATCTCACACCTGTCAGAATGACAGCCATCAACAAATCAACAAATGACAAGTGTTGGTGAGGATGTGGAGAAAAAGGAACCCTTATGCACTGCTAGTGGGAATACAGACTGATGCAGCCGCTGTGGAGAACAGTATGGAATTTCCTCAAAAAACTAAAAATGGAACTCCCATTTGACCTAATAATCCCACTCCTAGGAATATATCCTAAGAAAATAGAAACACCAATCAGAAAGGATATATGCACCCTTATGTTCATAGCAGCACAATTTACAATAGCTAAGATTTGTAAACAGCCTAGGTGCCCATCAGCAAATGACTGGATCAGAAAACTATGGTACATCTACACAATGGAATACTATGCTGCCATAAAAAGAAGGAATTCTTACCATTTGCAGCAACCTGAATGGAACTGGAGAGCATTATGCTAAGTGAAATAAGACAGTGAAAGAAAAATACCACATGATGTATGGATAATAAAGAACATTATACACTGATGAACAAAAAGATAGATACAGAGGCTGTAAAGCATCAAACAGATTGTCAAATTACAGTGGGAAGGTTAGGTAGATAAATCAACCGAAGAACTTGTATGCATGCATATAAGCATAACCCATGGATGCAAGACACTGGTGGGGGATGGGCATGTATGGGAATGGAGTGTGGGGGCAATGGGAAGATATGTACACATGTAATACATTAATTAAAAAAAGGAAAAAAAACCTTTTGTTGTTAATCCTCACCTGAGGATATTTTTTCACTGACTTTTTTAGTGAGAGTGGAAGGAAGGGAAGGTGAAGGGAAGAAGAGAGAAAGAGAAATATTGATGTGAGGGAGACACATTGATTGGTGCCTTCCACAGGCTCCCTTGACTGGGAATCAAGCCCAGACCCTTCCATGCGCAGGCTGACCTTCTAACCAATGAGCAACACTGGCCAGGACGGGGACTTAAATTCTTAGTAATAACAGAGTTGCAAACAGCCAGCTGAGCGAATCCCTCTCTCCAAGGCTGTAGATATTGGCAAGCACATCAGAGGAAGTGTCCTCCACATTCCAGCCCATCAATGGTCTTCCTCTGGCCCTTCCTTATGTGAGAAACAATGCTCTGTTAAGGAGTCTCTACTGAACTCTGAATTTCCTGCCTTTTGTCAGCTCTGCTGCTGCGTTGGCCTTAAAGTGTATGTAAATTTAGCTGGCTTTACTGTTTCTGTCCACTCCACCCCACAGCTGGAATAACCAGTGATTTGTGGTGATGATTGGAAAGTTTGTGGAGGGAGACGCAGATGTTGTCCTTGAGGCAGACCAAGGAGGGGCTTGGTTGAGTCCTGTAATCAGTTACCTGTAATTTTGGTTCAACAATGTGGTAGGTGATGTAAGTATTTTCCTAACACTTTTTACCCAAGAAAATGTAAAAGTACCAAGAAAAAAGGTGGGGAGGAACAAGCTGGAGACAAAGATTGGGCAACATGAGCCTATAGGTCAGATTTATAGCGACGGTCTTGGTAGATCACCCAACAGATTGAGAGTGACCAAAAAGTCTTGGAGAATTCCTGCATCTGGGCCTCATAACTACTTGATTTATATCTGTAACCGAGAAAAGAGTTTGTCCCCCGGCGCTGCACGTAGCCAGAGGCGCTGACACTGGGTGCAGTGAAGAGACTGGCGGCTATTGTATAGCGCTACACAGCGGAGACTGGGCAGCTGGTGCTTTACGGACAAGCGGTTTCACAGAACAAATGAGTGAGGGGCTCACTGTCCTGGGCTGTGTTGATTGGTCATTTCTTCCTCAAGCTTCAGCAACCTGACTTTTTTTCAACTCCTCGGGGCATCTTGTCTGGGTCTACATGACTGTGGAAGATAACACATCTTGGGGTTGTGAGTCAGAGACATTATCCTAAGAACAGCAAGAAAAGGACAGAGCTTTGCATTCCATGCTTCACAGTGTATGTTCTTCTGTTACCTTAAGCTGAGTATACCTTCTGAAACTTGCTTTACAGGCAGGCGTGCAGGCCCCAGGACATGACTACATTGCAATGCAGCTATGATTCCGAAGGGCAAAATGAATGATTTTAACTGAAAGCTAAATTCTAATATATCTTGTGTGTTATGATTTGCTGTTTGCTTCATATCAGTTGGTAGGTAAAAATACAGTGATGAGAAAATTTCATAGTTTATTAACTATTTGTGTTTATTTTCCTTCAAATTGTCTATTCATGTCCTTTGACCAATTTTTACTGAGTGTAGAATCTTTTTCTTTCTGATTTATTAAAGCCTATATGGGTACCTTACATATTAAGGACATTAGCCTTTTGTCACATTTTGTAAATATTTTCTCCCAATTTGTCATTTGCCTTTTGACTTTGGGTAGGGAAATTTTTTTAAAAACAGAAATTTAAAATTTTTACAGATTGGTATCAGTTAATGTTTTTATTATGCCTTCTGGGTTTTGTTTTTTCCCCCACCCCCACATGTTCTTCTCCTTTGGCAACCATCAACTTGTTCTCTATATCTATGGGTTTGTTTCTGTTTTGTTTCATTTATTTGCTTATTTTTTTAGATTCCATTTACAGTATAAATGAAATCATATGGTATTTGTCTTTGTCTGATTTGTTTCATAATACCTTGTAGGTTCATTCATGTTGCTGCAAATGGCAAGATTTCATTATTTTTATTAAATAATATTCCATTATATTTATCTTTTTTTGTATGTTTTTATTGATTTTTAGAGAGAGAGAAAGGAAGAAGGAGAGAGAGATAGAAACATCAGTGAAAAAGAAACATCAACCAGCTGCCTGCTGCACACCCCCTACTGGGGATTGAGCCTGCAACCTGGGCATGTGCCCTGACCCGGAATTGAATTAGTGACCTCTTGGTTCATGGTCTGACATTCAACCACTGAGCCACACTAGCCAGGCTATATCATATTTTTTTATCCATTCACCTGCTGATAGACATCTAGGTTGTTTCTGTATCTGTGTGTGTGTGTGTGTGTGTGTGTGTTTTCAGATAAATACCCAGAAGTAGAATTGATGGGTCATCTGGCATCTGGCAGCTCTCTTTTTAATTTTTGAGGAACTTCCATAGTGTTTTCCATAGTGGCTGCACCAATTTATATCCCACCAATGGTTCATGAGAGTTCCCTTTTCTCTACATTCCCACCTACACTTGTTGCTTGCTGATTTTTCGATGATGGCCATTTTGACAAGTGTGAGGTCATATCTCATTGTGGTTTTAGTTTGCATTTTCCTCATGATTAATGAGGTTGAGCATCTTTTTATATGTGTTCTCTGTAGATATGTCTATTCAGGCCCTTTATTTATTTTTTAAATTGGATTATCTATATTCTTTACTATTAAGTTATATGAGTTCCTTATATATTTTGGATATTAATCACTTACCAGACATATGATTTGCAAATATTTCCTCCTGTTCTGTAGGTTGCTTTTTCATTTTGCTGGTTCTTCACTTTGCTTTTTAGTTTGATGTAGTCTCACTTATTTCTGCTTTTCTTGCTCGTGCTTTTAGTGTCACATCCAAAAAAAATGTTGCCAAGATCAATGTCCAGAAGCTTTTTCTCTGTGTTTTTTCTTCCTAGAATTTTTAGCATTTCAGATTTTACATTTAATTCTAATTGATTTCAAATTATTTTTGTAAGTGGTGTAAGATAAGGCTCCAATTTAATTATTTTGCACGTGAGTATCGAGCTTTCCCATTATTTATTGAAAAGATTGTTGTTTTCTCATTAAGTATTCTTGGCTCCCCTGGTCAAATAGTAGTTGATTGTATATGCATGGGTTTATTTCTGAAGTCTTAATTTTGTTCCATTGGCCTTGGCCTATGTGCCAGTATCATACTGTTTTGGTTACTAGATCTTTGTAGCATAGTTTGGAATTAGGAAGTTTGGTGCCTCCAGCTCTGTTCTTTGGCGGAATTGCTTTGTCTATTTGAGGTTTTTGTGGTCCCTTACACATTTTAGTATGTTTTATTTTATTTCTGTGAAAATGCCATTGGAATTGGGATAGAGATTGTATTGGATCTCGAGATAGTTTTGGGTAATATTGACATTTTAACACTATTATTCTGATACATGAATGTGTGATATCTTTTCATTTATTTTAGTCTTCTTCAATTTCTTTCATTGAAGTCATGTAAGTTTAAGTATGCAAATATTTCAGTTCCTTGCTTAAACTTATTCCTAAGTATTTTATTATTTCTGATGCTATTGTAAAATGGAGTTGTTTTCTTTATTTCTTTTCAGATATTTGTTGTTAGTGTATAGATATGCAACTGATTTTTGTATGATGATTTTTGTATGCTGCAACTTTCCAGAATTCATAGATTAATTCTAACAGTTGTTTTTTTGTGGAGTCTTTAATGTAAGATCATATTATTCTCAAACAGAGATAATTTTACTTCTTTCTTACTGATTTGGATGCCTTTTATTTATTTTTCTTGCCTGATTGCTCTGGCGAGGACTTCCAGTACTATGTTGAGTAGGATGGTGAGAGCCGGTACCCTTACCTTGTTCCTGTTCTTAGAAAAAAGCTTTCAGTTTTCATCATTGAGTATGATGTTAGCTGTGGGCTTGTTATATGTGGCCTTTATTATGTTGAAGTACATTCTTTTTAAAAAAATATTTTATTGATTTTTTTAAAAAAATATATTTTTATTGATTTTTTTACAGAGAGGAAGGGAGAGGGATAGAAAGTCAGAAACATCGATGAGAGAGAGACATCGATCAGCCGCCTCCTGCACGTCCCACACTGGAAATATGCCTGCAAGCAAGGTACATGCCCCCACCCGGAATCTAACCTGGGACCTTTCAGTCCTCAAGCCGACACTCTATCCACTGAGCCAAACCGGTCTCTGCAAAGTACATTCTTTTTATACTGAATATGTGTTGTAATTTTTATCATGGAAGGATGTTGGATTTTGTCAACTGCCTTTTATTTGCATCTGTTGAGATGATCTTATAATTTTAATCTTTCACTTGATTAATGTCATTTCATTCTATGGCATTCCATTATAATGTTGATGAAATGCCTTAGGAGCTTAACTCTTGTTTATATCAATTAGCCTATGGTAAAATTTTATCAGTATACATCATTTTGCTTCACGTTGCAGAACCAATCGATGACATTGTGACCTGACTGCATACATGTATGTAATTGAAATCTGAATATATATTTATTCAAGTAAATGTACATATATTAATATTTTATGCTTACCTGTATATTTTTAAAACATATTTTATTATTGATAATATTACAGATATCTCCTATGTCCTCTCTTTATCCCCCTTGCTCACATATATTTTAAACAAAAATAGACTCATAGTTGTGTTATGGAGCGAGTCCCCAAAAGATAGACCACCGAAACCAATCGGATCAAACAAGCAAATTTTATTACAGATTCGAATCTGGGCTCAAACCGTGACTGACGAAGCAGCCAGCAAATGGCTTGGTGAGAGCCCTGATGGAGGGGCAGTCCCTCCTTTTATATCCCTCCCGACTTATGCTAGCCTGGCACTTTCTGATTGGCTCCTTGGTATCAGGGACACAGAGTTTTAGATATGGGAATTTGAGCTTTATTATGGCTGGTTTTATAGCCCTATCACAGGGATGAGCAAGCAAGCTTTGTCTACAGAAGCGAATATTTGCGGTTAGCACAGCTGCCTGGAGGAATTATCCTAAGAGCAGTGTAAAATTTTAACAGAGACATTTACTGGCTCGCGGGAATGTTCTGTTATCTTACCCTGTTCCGGGGCAAGTTTGGCCCAGGGTTGGGGAGTTAAAGGTTATGCACACAGGGGCTGTTTGGCCATGTCACAACAGTTGTATAGCATGTGTTTTCATAATGTATTGTCATTTTCCCAGGTAATGATAATGTATTTCCCAGGTTTTCATAATGTATTGTCATTTTCCCCCACTGGATGTATGCCCTTGACCGGAATCAAACCTGGGACCTTTCAGCCTGCAGGCCGACGCTCTATCCACTGAGCCAAACCGATTTCGGCAGAGATATGGTTTATTCTTATCACTACGTTGAAGGATTTCCCCAGGGACTTCTCCTGACCAGTAATTTTGCATCCTAGTTTCAGACGTTCAAAAGCACCAACAGTTTTTTTTGGTTTAGGTTATTTGGAATCGCATTTTTCACTAATTCATTTAGACTTGTGTAGAATTACTCCAATTTATCTGGACTCATTTGCCTTCACAGTATCATATTTTAATGGTGGTTATAGATGAGTATGCTGTGGTTTTTTTGCCCCCAGCTCTGTTTAGGCATTCTTAGATGGTTTACCAATCTTCAGTATGCCTCAGTGGAATCCGAGCCTTCCTGTCAAATGAATCTCTGTTCTGTGTTTGAAGGTCTCTTCAGGGAAGACTCACTGGTTGACCTTGGAACCAAGTTGGTGTCAACATTCTCTGTAGCTAGGGCACTTGTTCTGGAGCTGTCCACATTGGTCATCTTTCCTTTGGGCGTTTTTTCTCTCCGAGGCTGTGGCAAGCAGAGGCAGCAGCCAGCAGTGTGGCATCTCACTAGCTCTGGGTCACCTTTGGGCTGCCCTCACTGTGCGTCTGGAAAAAGGAGAGGGAGCCACATGCCCCTGGTCCCCTGGCCCAACATCTGCTTATTCCTAAGGATACAACCTAACTCTAACCTCTGCCTTTTCCTTTCAAACACAGGTCTCTCCTGATGAAAAGAGAAAAGAAGAATGGACTACACTCACCAAACTTCCCTTGTCCCATGTGGAAAAGATAAATACATTTCCAAGTAAGTCTTTTTGCTGTCGTGTTGTGTCCCTGTGTGGATGGAAGCCACTGGCAGAGATGCCTCCTCTGTACAGGAGAGAGCTGAGGCTCTTGTGTGTGAGAAAGAGCTAAATAATAACTGAATGTGGACTAGTTAAAGCATCAGCAAGGTTGCTCCTCTAGATAACACACCCCCAGAGTCTGGCTATAGAGAGAGATCTAGAAGGGGCCGCTAAGATATGGCACCTTTGAAAGCTCAGAAGAGATGGTGTCCTGGAGGACCTCCAGGTGGAGGAGTCAGCAGTGGCTGCTCACTGTCCTGTCTGTGGTGTCTCCCGGGGAATCCCATCTGAGTTGTGTCCCTGTATTGCTGTGGTTCTGGCTAAATCACAGGCTCCCCCTAAAAAGGAGAAGACAGTGTTATTGCTTTATAGGCAATAAAATCTCCTGAACTCAGCTTTTTGCTAATGTGATGGGGCTGAGCCAAAATGGGCTTTTTTGAATTATAAGTTTCAGGTTATATATTTATATTCAGCACAGGGACTTACACATCCTGGAAGCTCTCTATCTTAATTAAATGTTTAATTTTTCTGAGTCCAAATTGTGCTAATTTTTAAAGACACCCTTTGCCATCTATAG
Organism: Lasiurus borealis; assembly: GCA_004026805.1. Taxonomy (NCBI): domain Eukaryota; kingdom Metazoa; phylum Chordata; class Mammalia; order Chiroptera; family Vespertilionidae; genus Lasiurus; species Lasiurus borealis. The sequence goes on along the minus strand of PVJN01032729.1, from coordinate 10,708 downwards.
ATACATATTGTGTGAGATATGGTTCATTATTTTCTTTTTTAAATCTATTTTATTGATATTTTACAGAGGAAGGGAAAGGGATAGAGGGTTAGAAACATCGATGAGAGAGAGACATCAATCAGCTGCCTCTTGCACACCCCCCACTGGACATGTGCCCGTAACCAAGGTACATACCTTGACCGGAATCAAACCTGGGACCTTTCAGCCTGCAGGCCGACGCTCTATCCACTGAGCCAAACCGGTTTCGGCAGAGATATGGTTCATTCTTATCACTACGTTGAAGGATTTCCCCAGGGACTTCTGACCAGTAATTTTGCATCCTAGTTTCAGATCTGTGTTCAAAAGTACCAACAGTTTTTTGGTTTAGGTTATTTGGAGTCACATTTTTCACTAATTCATTTAGACTTGTGTAGAATTACTCCATTTTATCTGGACTTAGCTTGTCAAGAGCTTCTTAGAATTTCCAGCCAGCTTTGATCTCTGGCATGGCCCCAAATATCTCCACTGAATGGCTCCATTGCCCCTTGTCTGAGCGTAGACAAAAGCAACTAGCAGCCTTCTCAAGCTTCTCTCCCTCCCAGCCCTCGTGCACTACAACACATTTTAAGACAAAACTCAATCAGACTGTTCTTAGGTTTGATGAGGGCTCACCCTGATCACAGAAGGATGAAGCCCTTCTCTCCCGGGTTCAGTAGAGTGGTGTCCCGGTGGCACACCTGAAAATCAGTATTTAGCAGCCAAGAAAGCCTGGTAACAGGCTTGTAAGTTAAAAAACAACAACTTTATTTAAATAAATGAAAAGCACCTGGAATAGAATATTGCCAAGGCCCAGAAACCCTCTCATTCCCACTTCTAGTCACTGCTCCCCAAAGTGAACCACTATCCCGAATTCTAACACCCATTTCAAACTTTATATAAATGGAATCATGCAATATGTGCTCTTTTGCATCTGGCTTTTATTTAGCATAACATTTGTGAGATTCATCTGTGTCGTGTGTAATTTATTCATATTCTCATAGCCATCTAATATTTTGTTGTGTGACTGTAGCTGCCTGTATTCTTCCATTCACTGTCCCTGGGATTTTGTAAGTTTTTAAACACATGATCAGGTCATGCCCTTGAAGCATAAGTCCATGTCTATGAAGCATTCTCAAAAGCTCAGAAGTTTCAGAGTCTCACGAAAAAAGCCTCTAGCAATTGTCCTCTCCTAACTCCCAGCATGCACAAGGGAGGAAGGCTGAGAGGCAGAAGGCCTGTCTGTGAGCTCATTTACTGGAGTTTGAAGAGTAGCATCAGGGCTGCTCCCCTCTGCCAGCAGGCAAGGCCTGCCTTGGTTTTCTAGATTCTGGGGGATGGTGGTAGACGAGTGTGTGTGTGTGTGTGTGTGTGTGTGTGTGTGTGTGTACACACACGTGTGGACAAGCACTCAGACTAGGGTGAACGAGGCCAGGTTAGAGGTGAAAAAAGGAGGGAACAACTGCATTATAAGTGGTTTCAGCTAAGAATGTTTCACCTCTTGTATTTTTTTGCCTAAGGAATGAGCTTCTCCTGCATCTGAAGACCTACAACCTGTACTATGAAGGCCAGAATTTGCAGCTCCGACACCGTGAGGTGAGGAGGTCCCCAGGAAGGCCTGTTGTGAGACTCCTTCTCTGGTGGGCCAGCCCAGTCTTTATCTCCATGCGTCCTGGGTCTGAGGGGCCCTATGTCCTGGACCCCTGTCCCTCCTGCCACAGCCAGTGGCCTCTCATTTAGGGCTAGCACCAGTCTGACTGGGGGGAATCTCCAAAGGGAGGCTTTTATGAAATGACCCTTTCAGATGGCTTCCAAGCAGGCTCCTTCACTTGGGGCAACTCAGGTACTTCCCAGTCCTCTGTGTTTACACATTTTGGCCCATGTCTTAGGTTGCAGCAACCCGGGTAAGCTCTGGATGGTACCCTTTGCCTTTCTCTAAAACTGCAGCAGCCTTCCTAGGGTGTCTTCTTGGAAAGCCACTTGTTATCCATCTGTCTTTCCCCAGCCCCCATCCTGCATCTAAGCTTACTCATCTTGTATCCATTTCTGTAAAGCCTGTTATCAGATAGATGGTGAGTTATATAGGAGCCTGGCAGAGTAATTTATACTCAAGTGTTCTTGACTGATAAGAAGGTATGTGTAATACCCTTCTAAACACATTTTCAGGTTATCAAGCCATGGTGATTTAATCCATAGAAAAAGATAGCAGTTGGTAGGATTTCAGCTACTAAGGCAGGTTGGTTGGGGATAGGATGTGGATGCAGTGGCCTTCTCTGTGTCCCTCAAATAATTCCACTGAAGCAAAGCCCTACTTTGGATTAAATTCTACCTTATAGGAATGTAACATTAAGCAATGATGCCAGCCTTGACCATCTAGAAGGCCATATTTGTAACCTGTATTTAATTAAAACCCTTTTCCCTAAGATCCACAAATGTCCTAAAGTTGCTCAGCTCTTCTGTATTCTTTTATTCCCTCTCCTCTCGAAGGATGATCCTGGGACTCAGGTTAGTTGTCCCCGGGACAGGTGTCATTTTCACCCAGGGGGCTTGTCCTGAAGATGTGTCCATGGCTTGGGTCTGACATCTGTGGGCCCTGCCCAAAACAGATTTTTCTGCGACTTGGAGATGAAGGCCTGACCCTTTTAGTCACTGATCTCAAAGCTTCTACTAATTAGTGCTTGGACAAATAACAAGATTTTAGTCCTTAAACAGCTTTCTTGGGTGTGTCCTATGGAATAAATTCCCAACATGCTTGGTAATCAAAGTTTCATGGTCGTAAATGAGATCCATTTCTCCAGATCATGCACATGCCCTTAGAAGAGTTTCACATTTAATTTATTAGTGAACGATCCTTGAGTATAAATTTGAAATTCTTCCAAGATTTATTTACTTCTTGGATAGTCACAGTCTAGCACGTAAGCTTATTATAGGCTCTGGGAAGTTCTGCTGTTAAGAATTCTGATTAACAGCATCTCCCAACACATGGTCACATGACACCCTTTTAAAGGTAATAATTGGTCTGCTAGAAGATTCTGTATTCTGCTAGGTGTTCTGTGTATTCTGGAGAATAAACTTGGGGAAACGTTACTTTAAATCTCCTTCAACCAGCAGGTCAGATTGCTAAGTATATGTTGTAGCTAAAGACATCGTTTTTTCCATAGTGGAAGAGGAGAAAAAAGCTAATTCTGTTAGCAAGGCTAGTCTCATTTACTTTACGAGATGTATTCTTCTTTCTTTAAAGTCATTAGTATTTAAAAACAAATAAACAAACAAACAAAAAACCCCAACACACTCCTTTCTTACAATTTGCACGTGTGTACTTGAATTTCCAGGCAACTTGTGTCTCACCTGCCAGGTCAACCTCAGGGTGGTTTAGAATGGAGATAGCCTGGGAGCTGGGGTGTGATTATAACTCATATGTACCCAGCCAGGGTCCTGTCCGTTGTCCCTCAGTGTGATGCTGGCTTCTGCAGGGCTTTTCTGCGGGACTCATGGCACCAATTGCTTTGTGGCAGGAAGAAGATGAGTTCATCGTGGAGGGGCTGCTGAACATCTCCTGGGGCCTGCGCCGGCCCATCCGTCTGCAGATGCAGGATGACAACGAGCGCATTCGCCCCCCTCCCTCCTCTTCCTCCTGGCACTCTGGCTGTAACTTGGGGGCTCAGGGGTGAGTGAGGAGGAATGGAACTGGGATGTCTGGGGGGTCTGTATGTTCTCGAGCAGGTAGAGGCCATCTTCTTCCAGCCAGCCTTGACCCCCATTCCCATTTCTACCTCCTCCATTGCCCACCTGCTCTGCTATGGGATAAGGAGAAAGGGGCAGGTGTTTGGTGTGATCGGGCTTCCATGAAACCTGTCACCATAATTACCAAGTGACAGTCAGAGGGAGGAGGGAGATGCTGAGTCAGAGAAAGCCTGGGTGAGCAATGTGTCCTCCCTCATGGAGAATCCCAGAGCCTCTGAGAGGTGCTGGTAGTGGCCAGCCAGAACCAGCCTGCAGATGTCTGACAGGACACTTGGGACCACAGCAGCCTCCCCACATGGCCCCACCTCATAGAGAGACCCTGCCCTGGAGACATTTAGGGCTTTCCGTGTCTTGCTGGGATGTGGACAAGGAAATGAATGTCAGACCCTATGCGAGGCGGTCAAGGGAGGTGGGTGGTGATATGATGGTGCGGCGACTGGGAGGTCCTCTTTTCTGAACCCCCACTGGAAGGTCTGCAAATACACACCTGTTTTTCCCCTCCCTTCACCACCAAAGGAGAAGCTGAGGGTTCTGGGAAGGCACTCCCTTCTTTGCTGTCTTTCCAGGACTTCAGTTTTCAGGGTCAAGTGACTAGCCTTGTGCCATCTTGAAACTTGCTGATGCTGACTGCCTTCTGGCCAGAGCGTGGGTGGAGTGTCCCAGCTTCTCGGCCAAAACCACAGTGATGTTTTTTCTATTTTACACGAGAACCAAGCCCTCTCTGTTGGCCACTTTGAACATTTTGTTAAACTCCACAGCCAATGCGATCTTTCTCTAAAATTGAGAGGAACCCACATGTAGCCAAGCCCTGGAGCGGACCTTGTTGTTTTCCAAGGGAATTCAAGGAAGAAAGTCTGCCCATCCCATCAGATGCTGGGGTAGCTGGTCATGGCTCTGATTTTGCTGGTTCCACACTCTGCTTTGCATTCAGAATGTTTACGGTGCTAGGCCAAACCCTTCCCACAGTCCCACCCTGACCCCCAGACTAGGTTACATTTTGTTCCCTGAGTGAAATTCCATTAGACCACATGGCTAGGCCTGCTAAAGGGTCCTTCTCTCCCTACATTTGTTCCTTTTTCCTTCCCTGTTGCATCAAGTTGGTGTTGGTTGGTTCTTAAAACCTATAACTACTGTGAGAGAGTTTTCAGGAATGGCATTAATGTCCCAGATGCCTGCTGTGATAAAGTGGATGCCTGGACCACTGTGTTAAGAAGGGTGCTGAGACCAGTTTCTGCTCCAGCCAGAAAGAGGGCTCTGGACAGAGAAGGTGCCCAGTGTTCACCAATCCTGAGAGGCTCTGACCAGTTCCATTCTGGGGTCAGATGTTCACAATTTATACTATAATGAGAAGTTCATGTAGATTTTCAATTTTAAATATTTTTTATTTATTTCAGAGAGGAAATGAGAGAAAGAGAGAGAGAGAGAGAGAGAAACATCAATGATGAGAGAGTATTATTGATTAGCTGCCTCCTGCACACCTCTTACTGAGGATATAGCCTGCAACCCTTACCTGCCCTGATGGGGAATTGAACTGTAACCTCCTGGTTCATTAGTTGATGTTCAACCAATGGGCCAGATTTTCAGTTTTAATTCTCTTCCCTTAAAACAATCATTCCCTGAACATGAGTCCTATCTGTCTACTGGGTCCCAGGGAGACCATGCTCTTCTCTCCAGGAGATTGTCCTAATTGTTAAATATTATTCTCCTTTCTGGCAAAATCCTCTGTTGATTTTGATTATGTTTCTTGGAGCTGCTCCCATTGTCCTTTTGGCTTTGAGGAGTTATTTGCCACTTATGGCAATACCAAGTCTCAGCTCAGACTGCCTGCTTGTGGCCCTTTTTCCAGTGTGGCTCAGGAGCATGGCTCAGTCCCTGCAACCTCAAGAACACTGTTATCGGCGCCCCTCCCAAAGCCACCCTGGCCCGTGGCAGGCAGCCTCTTATTTCCATTCCTTGTAGATGCCAGAAGCAGTTTCTGAGTTACTCCTTTAACAGAAGTGGGTCAGAACTGGAATCTTGTCCCGAGAAATGAATGACCATTATTGGAGGTTTCCAGATAAACTATTGAACCTGCACGTGCTTAGAAACTCAGCCCAGGGAAAACACGGATTTTGTTGTTTGCTATTCCCCATCCTGCACTTGATGAATTGGATGCTTATGTTGCTGCAGCTGCTAAGAATGACTGTCTTCCCCCTCCAGACCTCCCCCACCCAAGCCTGGAGCTGGGCCAGCCTCATGGCACAATCAGCACAGCCCACTCAAATCCGTTATCACCTGATGTGTGCTGGTCCCCAGCCCAGAACAAGCAAAGTGCTCCCTGTGCAGGTGTGGGTGGGGTGGGTTTGGAGCGTCTCCCCACGGACTGAAGCAGCCTCTCTTTGTTTTCTGCCCCCAGCACCGTCCTGAAGCCCATCACCATGCCCGACATTCAGATCACAGAGGTGGATGCTCCGGCTGAGAGTGACCAGGTGTCAAGCCCCACAGGTAACAGGTGTCAAGCTCCCCTGGTGGGAAGAGCCTCCAGGTGGAGGCGAGCCTTGTGAAGACGGATGTGGTAGATGCTGTAAACTGTTATTTATCTTTTGAATAAATAAAATCCACATGGCTCAAGATTCAGAAATATTAAAAAAGAATGAAAAGTTTTCTATTTCATATACTTATTATTGTGGTTCCCTCCCTAGAAGCAACTCCAAGGCATCCTGCTGAGATATTCTTTGCAAATATAAGCAAATATACACTCAGAGACCTTTAACAGCTGGATGTCATTTCTTTTCTTCTTCTTTTTATATAAGTGATAGCATTTGCACCTCCCTGTTTCTATATCAGTTTGTCTTGAGGATTTTCCCATACAAATCAGTAAAGAACCTTCTGCATTCTTTATAGCTCCGCAGTATCCCATTGTATGGAAAAATGACCATTTCTGTAATCATTCCCTATTGATAGACATGGAAGTCATTTCTAGTCTTTTGCTATGACAAACAAGGTTGTAGTCAGTGGCCTTGTTGATGTGTCATTTCACACATTTATCTGTGTCTGCAGGGTTCTTTCAAGGGGGATTGCTGGGCCTGAGGCCATGAGCATTTGTAGCTTGATAATCAGTTTGCAATACCTTGCAAGTCCTTTTATCATGCTTACCCAATGTCAGGCACTTTTCCAAGTGCTCTACATGCAGTGACTCATTTAAACCCTCACAACAATACCATGAGCTGGGTGCTGTTATTTCCATTTTATGGATGAGGAAACTGAGGCAAGAGAGGTTAGTGATACATAGCAATTATAGAGTTGGGATTAGAATCCGGGAGTCTGGCTCTGAAGTCTGGGCTCTAAACCTTGTATTGTGTCTCAATAAGTTATGCATTGTATTGTTCTCCTGGTAGGAAATACTGATTTTATAAAATATATTTTTGGGCAGTAAGTGGGTGCTATAAGCATTGGCCACCAAGAGGGTACCATGTGCAAACTGCCACATGTTGGTGCCGGCAGGCAGAGCTCATTTCCCCTTTTCTCTCAGACTCCAGGGACCTGAAGCCCGTGCAGGAAGACACCCCACAGCTGATGCGCACACGCAGTGATGTTGGGGTGCGTCGCCGCGGCAATGTGAGGACAACCAGCGACCAGCGGCGAATCAGACGCCACCGCTTCTCCATCAATGGCCATTTCTACAACCACAAGGTAGAGGGAACAGGGTAGCAGGGGATAGGGGGCAACCTGAAGGGGGCGGAGCAAAGATCCTTCCTAGGCAGCTAACACCTCAGGGCAACAGACACCGGGAAAGCCAAGTGTTTACCATTCATTCTTTGAGTTGGGCTGCTGCTCTATGAGAAACAAGGAATCCCAGAGCAGGAAACGCCCTAAGTGGTATGTGAGATGATCCCACAAACACCTCTTGTCAGATACCAACAAATTCCTATGTTACCCTCTTCCTGCCTCCCAACTGCTGTGTGGTCTGACTTTTCCATGAGCTAAGGGCACCCCTGAAGCAGAGCTGTGGGACTCAGATAGGGGGTATTAGGACTCCACCTCAATTAGCTGACCCTCCTTCCCTCCTCCTGCCTGGGTCACATCTGGCCCCAGAGGCAGGTGCATTGTGGGAGAGTGGTCAGAACCCTTGCATTGAAGTCGCAGTGGAAGGGACTTTGTTTTATTGGGAGAGAGGGCCTCCCTTATCTAGTCCTGTTCCTTCCCCAGCCCTGCCCCTTGGAGATCAGTCCCCTCGAGCTTCCGAGTTAGGCAAAGCTGAGGGCTCTATTGACAACAAAGCCCAGTACTTGCAGGTTATTCGAGGGCTGTCAGTGAGCACAGGTTGAGTGTGATTGTCCCTGTGCCCTTTAGTCCTGGGAATAGGGTGGGAATACTCGGTTTTAGACCTCATCCTTGTCCCCACTCCCACCCTGAGCTGGACCCCTCTGTTGGCAGACGTCGGTGTTCACCCCAGCCTATGGCTCCGTCACCAACGTCCGCATCAACAGCACCATGACCACCCCGCAGGTTCTGAAGCTGCTGCTCAACAAATTTAAGGCAAGTCCCCTCTGCTGGCTGGTTTCAGGAGGCAGCACATGTGCCTTGGTGGCCCCAGAGGTATAAAGGTGGGGGCTGTGGAGAGTGTGGTGAGGGGAGCACCAGGCAGAAGTTTGAGTTCTTTGGACCCAGGCAGTAGCTTTACCTGGGAACTCCTTAGAAAAGCAGATTCTCAGGCCTACGCCTGAATCAGACTGGCTGGATCCAAAGCTCGGAGGTGAAGCCAGGGAACCTGCTCCACAAGGCGCACAGGGAATTCTGGGGCCTCAGAAGCCCGAGCGGCTCCAGCCTGGAGGTGCTTTATGGACTGCTGGAAGGACTGCGGGCCTCACAACTAGTTTAGGGTCCTGTGCACTAAGTAGGTTGGGGAACCGACTTTGAAAATGAACCTTCAATAGGATGTGCAAATGATAGTGCATGAATCTTTTTAACGTCCTATTATTCTATGTTTTCCACAATCCTCTTACTATAAATCTTAGGGAGACCAGGTATTCTTATTTTAATGGCAGCCAGTGTTACCTAATGACCCAAGAGCACAGGCTCTGGGGTCAAATCCCATCTCATCACCTACCTACTTGCTGATTGGATGAGTTGGGCAAGTTACTTAAGTTCCCTGTGCTTCTGCTTCTTCATCTGTAAAATGAGGGTAGCAGGACCCTATTATGAGGTATTAGGTGAGTTAAGACATAAAGTGTTAAAACGTAGAAATACCTCACCCAGTCCAATAAATGGGAGCTCTTATCTATCATCACTGAAAACATTACCTGAAGCCCATTTCCTTATCACTTCTGAGAGAGCTGCAGGTGAACAGCCCGCCCCTCAAAAGATCCTAAAACCTATGTAGCTTTGCAATGATAAGGCAGGAATGGCTCAGGTCCGGATGTGTAATGTGTGCTTTCACCAAGTATCTTTTGCTCCTGATTCAGATTGAGAATTCGGCGGAGGAGTTTGCTTTGTACGTGGTCCATACCAGTGGTGGTAAGTCTGAAGAACATTGTGTACTTTAAGACTTTCAATTAACTCAGAATAGTAAGTTGAAAAACACATACACACAAAGCCAACCTCTGCCTCATTTTGCTTGCTGTTTATCGTTTGGAAACTTTCAAGTGGTGCTTGCCTCCAAGGCTGGTGGGATGCCAGGTGTGGTCAGTAAGCAAGCACTAGAACCTAACCATCTATTAAAAAAGGAGCTGGATTTTCTTGGGAGACAGATAAAACCAATTCCTCCCTTGTAGCATCTTCCAAAGGGTTCGAGGCACAGGAACATTGCTGGGGAGAGGAGAGGGAACAGTTGCATTGAACAACATTGATTAAACTGTACACTTGCAAATCAGTCTCCTGACTTGTATGGCTGCATCTCCTAAGGTGCCTGCTCTCTTTGGGCCCCTGAATTGACCCCTACTTATGGTGACAAAGGCCTCAGGCCAAACTCAGCTCTGCTCTTGGCTGTGTGTGGTTCCAGAAAAACAGAAGCTGAAGAATACCGATTACCCGTTGATTGCCCGGATCCTCCAGGGCCCGTGTGAGCAGGTGTCCAAAGTGTTCCTTATGGAGAAGGATCAGGTGGAAGAAGTCACCTATGATGTGAGTCCCCTTTTAAGTAGATGGCCTGTCCTTAGGAGGGTGAGGATTTATTTGGTTTACCTGTAACTGGGATATAGAGCTTGATTTTTTTTGGTTAAGGACCATGCCCCATGTTGTTGCCATTCCTCAGTACAAGGTTTCGTCGAAGCAGTAATGGTCATGGGTCAGGAGAATAAATGCAGGGACTAGTTTGAGGATATTCCCCGTGGGAGTTGTTGGAGGAATGTTCAAGCAAGACGTGATTTCCATAAAAGGAATTAATATCTTGAGCCTTTCTGAGGTCCTCTAAGAGGGCTGTGAAGTTTCTGCAAACCCTCTCTTAGCAACTTCAAGAAGTTAACAGTGATTTTACCTTATCTTATGTATTAGTCAGCTTTTGCTACAGTAAGAAATATCCCCAAATCTTAGCCATTAACACCAGCAAAGACTTTTTGCTCAGGATTCTGCTGGCTGGTAGCAGCAGCTCTGCCTAAGGCTGTGTGTTGAAGATCTGCATTGTATGTCTCATTCAGAGACCCAAGCTCAAGGGACAGTGGCTACCTGAGGTATGCTTCTCATGGCCAATGGCTGGGATCCAAGAGATCAGGCCAAACCATGTAAGCTCATTTGAAGCCTCTACTCAGATTTGCTGTATGTCAAGTCCATATACATTCCATTGGCCAAAGCAAGTCACATAGCCAAGCCCAACATGAAGAAGGTGGAGAAATAGACTTCTCCCAGGGAGAAGAGTGGATAGAGAAGGGTGGGGATTCTGGTGGGGGAGGAAGAAAAGGTTGTTTAACTTCAACTCACCTGGGAGCCACTCCACCCACAGCGTCTCAGGATCAAGTTCACATTCAGATGCCTA
>PVJN01032728.1:0-23952 GCA_004026805.1 Lasiurus borealis | reverse complement strand
TTACTTACTCTCCTGCACATACACTCTATATACAACACGTTGGGAACACCCACATGGAAGGGTTCAGTGTTTTATTTCTATCCATCCTAGCCATCAAGGGCCCAGTTGAAGCCAAACTGCCTCTGAAAGATGTCCCTTCCATATGTAGCCTAGGACTGGTCTCCTCTGAGCTCCCACGGGGCTCATCACCTATTGAGCTAGGGTGGTGATGCCTGTGGAAGCGCACTTCCTGATTCTGCTCTCCATTCCACTGTGAGCCCTTTAAGGGCTTAGGATCTGGGTGGCTTTAGCATAGTAACCCACACACTGGACACTGAACATTGCTTTGTGACTGTCCTATCTATAGGTGGTTTACTTCTTCCAGTCAATACACCGACTTTAGAAGCTCCAGAAGAGAGGCTGAGAAAATTTAAATATCGAGGCAAAGATGCATCTGTAAGTATGAGGCAACAGCTTCACTTTATCAAGGACTAGTTCAGGAAAACTACATGGCAGAAATGCATCAAATATAGAGTGGAGGGTGGGGAAAGGAGGTGACAAAGCAAATATACAAAATGTTTAATGTGGCCCAGCCAATATGGCTCAGTGGGTGAGTGCCAGCCAATGAATCAAGAGTTCACCAGTTTGATTCCTAGTCAGGGTACATGCCTGGCTTGTGGGCTCAATCCCCAGTGAGGCACATGCGGGAGGTGGCCAGTTGATGTTTCTCTGTCATCAATGTTTCATCTCTACAGCTGCTGGGCTGAGCACCAGTGCCTGGGGCAGGGAGTCTGAGCTGTGTGTGGATTCTAACTCTGAGCTTCTCTAGGTTCAGTTTTCTGGCTCTAGCTCTGTGTCCCACATCTATGTACTTTCGCTGCAATATCATACATGGCTGAGTACACCTTACGAATCTGACAGGCAGCTGAGGATGGGAGAAGCCCTCTCCCTGATTAGGGCACTATCCAGAGCCAAATCATTCTTACACTCTTTCCAACAAGCCTGGCTGTCTGGCTTCCAAGATTAGTGCAGATTAAAGGAAACCAATTAGAACAAAGCATTTGAACTCTCTACATGGGAAGCAGTAGGAAGGGCTAAGAGATGAAAGGGAGAATGAAAGGGTCGACTTAGCAATGGGGCAATAGTACTGTTGATTCAATGGCCCTGACGGTATTCCTGCCTTGTCGTCTAATACCACAGTGACCTTGTTCTCCAGCAAGAATTGCAAGGCTTGTTTAAGGATTATCTGATACCTACATGTACATTTTCTTAAATTAAGAAAGTCTTTAACCTAAAACTCATCCATCTGTATAAGTTGAATCATTTCTCTAGGATTCTCAATACTATGAAGCCTGAGTTTCTCTTTATATGAGAAAAGGGTTGTTTTTACTTTAAATTTTAATCTCCCTCAGTTTGTTGTCCAAATAAAACTCATGAGACTGGATTAAGATTTGAATAACCTAGCCCAGTTGGAATGGCTCCATGGTTGTGCATCAACCTTTGAACCGGAAGGTCATGGTTCAATTCCTGATTTAGAGCACATGCCCAGGTTGTGGTCTCAGTCCTCAGTGTGACGTGTGCAGGAGGTAGCCAATCAATGATTCTCTCTCATCGTTGATGTTTCTCTCCCTCTCTCTTCCTCTCTTAAATCAAAAACAAACATACTTAAATATATATATTTGAATGACCTAGAGAGTGGTTCCCTAACAGTGGAAATGGCCAGGGACATCTGGGCTTGGGCAGTCTGTTCATAGCCCAAGCGGATCCCTATCGTTGGGAGTCCCAGGCCTGCTCTTCAGGATCTAATCAACACCAATGAATTCACGCTCAGACTCAGGACAATGGACACTTTGCTCAGATGTCTCTACAGCTGATAATCCTGGTCTGCTAAGGGCATAATCTTCCTTCACTTTGGGAGGGAGATTGACTATTCTTCTAGATATGGTGCAGTTGAAGACAGCAGAGGAGGTCAATCGAGCTAGGGCTAGTTTCACTGTGATTTTAACTCTTCCAGCCTGTTGAATCTGTAAAGTGAAATCAGATGCTCTAAATTGTGTCCGGAAGTCTAACAATGGTAACAGCCTGACCTCCCAGCTCTAAGTGCCCAATTCTTTCTCTCCCTCACTAGATGATGCGACAACAGCGGATAGCAGTCAACGTGCAGCTCCGAAAGGCCAAGAAAGAGGAGCAGGTCTTAAAGAGAAGAAATATCACCAGTCTCTGCTCTGACTCAGCTTCTGAAGAATGCACCAAAGGGGTACGTTGGGAATGTGGCTTTTAGAGCAGTTGTGTATAAAATGCATCCTTAGTAAATTTCTCTGGCTTAAAAGTTTGGTTCAGAACTTGCAAGCTCTAATTGGGGGTCTTGAAGGAAAGGGATGGAGACATCATGGTTAGATTTAAACTGGTGTTGTCAGAAACCTTGGGGTCATTTACTTTATGGCTGTGAGTCTGAGATCAAGGCTCTAATGGGGGGAAGTGATGCTTCTAACTGAAAATTTACTTGCTGCCACTCAGCCAGAAGCAGGGAATGAGGGTCATGCAGATTACCTCTCAGCAGAGGCATCTAGTTACTCAACATGTAAAGTCTTGCCTAGGACTTGAATGCTGCCATTTGTCTTCCCTTCTCTATCTACCCTAACCTTGTGCAATACAAGTCCTGGGTTGAGTCCTAGCTGGTTGTGATCAGTGGGTAGAGCATCAGCCTGCGGACTAAAGGGTCTCGGGTTCGATACCAGTTAAGGGCATGTACTTCAGTTGTAGTCTCCTCCCTGGCCCGGGTGCTCATTGGGGCTCGTGCTGTAGGCAATCAATCTATGTGTTTCTTTCAGTCTTCACCTCTCTCTTCCACACTCTCTAAAAATCAATAGAAAAATATCCTTAAATGAGGATTTAAGGGAAAAAAAATTCCAAATCCTGGGTTGACTTTGAAGTCAGTACTGTGTTTTTTTTTTCTGATCTTTCCAGAATGCCCAGATCAGGAGGTTTCCCTTAGAACCCCAACAATATCATATCTACATGCCTTTGTATCTACGTGTCTTTGATGATCTGCCACTATGTCATCACTGCACTCTGTTCAGCTTAGGCCTCTTAGAGGCAGACTGGTTCAGTCTGGGCAAGAGGATTCAATGATGTGTTACTGGCCATCAAATAGAAGAGTTGTAATCATTCTCTGAATTGCCATAGGACTCTGAACCATATCTCTACTTAATTTCATTTATTAAGAATAGTCCCCAGGTGTCTCCCATCCAAGGAAGATGGAACTATGAAATTAAAGACTTGTTTTCCTTTTTATCCTATATAATTATGCCTTTTAAAAAAGTAAAATGTAATTTATGGACCACAGAATTTACTTTTATGAAGTATATAATCAGTGTTTTTTTAGTATATTCACAAGGTTGTACAACCATCATCACTAAGTAATTTTAGAACATATTCGTCACCTCAAATAGAAAGCCCATACACAATAAGGAATCATTCAATCCTCCTTCCCTCTAATTTCTGGTGACTAAGAATCTATTCTGTCTCTGAATTTACCTATTCTATGTATTTCTTATAAATGAAATCATAGAATATGTGGCCTTTCATACCTGGCTTCTTCAGTTAGCATACTGTCTTAAAGGTTCAGCCATGTTGTAGCAGGTGCCTTCATTCCTTTTATGGCTGAATAGTATTTCATTGTATGGATATACCACATTTGGTTTATCCATTTATTACTTGATGGACATTTGAGCTATGTCCACATTTTGGCTATCATTAATAGTGCTGCTATGAACATTAGTGTACAAGTTTTATGTGAACGTTTTCAGTTCTCTTGGGTACATACCGAGGGGAAGAATTACTGGGCTATATGGTAACTCTATGTTTAAGTCTTTGAGGAACTGCCTGTTATAAGATGAATAATGCCTATCCCCCAATGTCCCATCTCCTACTCCCCATCATACTTTATGTGATGAAAGGGACTTTGTAGACATGATTAAGTTAAGGATCTTGCAATGAGGAGATTATCCTTGATTCTCTGGTGTGTTCAATGTAATCACATTAGTCTTTAAAATACAAAGGATGAAAGACAAGTCAGAGCAGAAAGTGATATGATGACAGAAGCAGGAATTGGTGTGCTAGGCTTTGAAGATGGAGGCACATGTCACAAGCCAAGGAACACAGCAGCCCTATGAGGAGCTGAAGGGCAAGAAAACAGATTCTCCCCTCATAGGCTCCCAGAGGAACCAGCCCTGCCATCACCATGACTTTAATCTAGTGAAACTGGTAATGAACTTCTGACCTCCACAATTGTGAGAGAATAAGTTTGTGTTGTTTTAACCCACTAACTTTGTGGCAATTTTCACATTAGCAATAGGAAACATACTGCCAACTATTTATACAAATAAGCTGCACCATTGTACAATCTGATATTCTAACCAAATATTGTCCATTTTGGGATGGTAGCCGTCTAGTGCATGCTAAAGGCTATATTGTTTTGATTTTTTTGTTTTTCTAATGACTAATGAGCATTTTTTCATGTGCTTATTGGCTATTTGTTTATTTTCTTAGAGAAATGTCTGTTCAAACCATTTACCCATTTTTTTTAAATCAAGTAATTTGTCTTTTATTCTTGAGTTGTAAAAGTTCTTTATATTTTCTGGTACTACAACCTTACCAAGGTATATGATTTGCAAATATTTCATTCTATTTTATGAACTATCTTTTCACTTCTTTGATAGAACCCTTGAAGCATAAATGCTTTTAATTTAGAAACATTTCAATTCATCTACTTTTTTCTTTGGTTGCATATGCTTTATTTACTTTTTAAACAATTCCTATTAGGAGAAACCAAGATGGTGGTATAGGTAAACACCTAAACTGCTGCCTCACACAACAATTTCAAAACTACAACTAAAAGACAAAATGGACACCATCCAGAACCACAGGAAAGCTGGCTGAGTGGAAATTTTACAACTAGAAGAAAAGAAAAAAGCACATTGAGACTCAAAGGAGCTGCAAAAAGCTGAGGTATGGAGATATACATGGAGAAAACTAGCGGCTGAGTGCCTGGCTGGCTTTCTCAAGCGGGAGGGAGACAGAAGCTCCCGACTGTGCTGAACTCCAATTCCGGGCAAGATCCTAGGGATCCAGACTCATTCAGGGGGAATCTGCACTGTCAGGAAAAAAAGAAAAGCACACTGAGACTCTGGGGAGCTGTGGAAGGCAGAGGTCACGAGGCACATAAGCACAGAGAGGACTGACAGCTAAGTGCATAGCTGGATTTCTCAAGCAGAAGGGAGAGAAAAGCTCCCTACTGTGCTAAACTCCAGTTCCAGACGAGACTCTGGAAATCCAGACTCCTTCAGGGGAAATCTGGACTGTCTTCCAGCAGACTGAATTTGAGGGTGGCTTTCTCTCAGAGAGCTTTAAAGCAATAAATGAAGGACACTGAGACCCAGGAGTCTCATAGGGCAGAACTGAGAGCAAGCCAAGTATGTCTGCTCTGCCCTGAGGCTCCAGACCATCCACGCTGAGCACAGAAACTTTTGCAATTTTGCAAGTCTTGTCTCATAAGGGTGTCTCCAGGACAGAAGTTCTCCCAGTGTAAAAGCATGTGATCTTCACAGCCAATTGTCTTGGAGGTCAATTTCCTGCTAGTGGTACCAACAACAATCAACACTTAACTACAACAGGGCTGTGCACACAGTCCACAAAGGGGTGCACCAAGAGTGTCCACCTGAAGTAACTGGGGAGGCTGAGCCACTGGTCCCTATTGGACACCTAGCACACAAAGCTACTCTACTAACTCGGAGAAGCAATGAAAATGTGGAGACAAAGGAACAGATCATAAATGAAAGACATGGAGGAAAGCAAATGACTGGATAGTGTTCAAAACTACGATTATAAGGTTTTTCAAGAATTTGCTAGAATAGGTCGATAAATTTAGCAAGACCCTCAAGGATATGAAAAAGGACCAACTCGAAATTAAATATAACTGACTGAAATAAAAAATATTAAACAGAGACCTAACAGCAGCCTAGAGTATTGCAAGAATCAAGTCAAAGATTTGAAATACAAAGAACAAACACTCAACCAGAAAAGAAAAAAGAAACCAAAAGTTTGAAGATAGTATAAGGAGCCTCTGGGACAACTTCAAGTGTACTAACATCAGAATTAAGGGGGTACAAGAAGAGAGAGAGCAAAATACTGAAAACCTATTTGAAGAAATAATGACTGAAAATTTCCCCCACCTGGTAAAAGAAATAGACTTATAAGTTCAGGAAGCGCACAGAACCCCAAACAAAAGGAATCTAAAGAGGATCACACCAAGACACATCATCATTAAAATGCCAAGAGCAAAAGACAAAGAATATTAAAAGCAGCAAGAGAAAAACAATTACCTACAAGGGAGCACCCATACGTCTGTCAACTGATTTCTCAACAGCAACTATGCAGGCCAGATGGGAGTGGCAAGAAAGTAATGAATAACAAGAACCTACAACCAAGATTACTCTACCTAGCAAAGCTATCATTCAGAATTGAAGGTCACATAAAGAGCTTCACAAATAAGAAAAAACTAAAAAGAATTCATCAACACCAAACCAGTACTATAGGAAATGCTGAAAGGTACTCTTTAAGAAGAGGAAGAAGAAAAAGGTAAAGATAAAAATTATGAACAACAAATATATATCTATCAACAAGTGAATCTAAAAACCAAGTGAACAGAAAATCTGATGAACAGAATAAACTGGTGACTAGAATAGAATCAGGGGCATAGAAAAGGAGTAGACTGACAATTCTCAGGGGGGAAGGGGAGTGGGGGTGTGAAAAGAGACTGGACAAAAATCTGGATGAGGACAGTTGCAGGAAGATAAGGGCAGAGGATGGGGTGGGAACTGGGTGGAGGGGAGCTATGTGGGTAGGGAAGAACAATTGTAATCTGAAAAATAAAGATTTATTTTTTAAAAAGATTTTTAAAAATTCTATTCCTTTTTTAATGTATTTGTATTAATTTCAAAGAGGAAGGGAGAAGGAGGGAGAAATAGAAACATCAATGATGAAAGAGAATCATTGATTAGCTGCCTCCTGCATGCCCCCTATTGGGGATCAAGCCCACAATCCTAATGTGTGCCCTTGACCAAAATCAAACCTAGGACCCATCAGCCTTCAGATCGACACTCTATCCACTGAGCCAAACCAGCTAGGGAGGTTGCATGTGCTTTGTTTTTATACTTTTTCTTCCATTTTTTAAATTAGTGTATTACATGTTTACATATCTTCCCATTGCACCCCCAAACCCCACTCCCATATATGCCCTCACTCCTTAGTGTCTTGTGTCCATTGGTTATAGTTATTTGCATTCGTACAAGTTCTTCAGTTGATTTATCTACCCCACCTTTCCCTAACCTTTCTGCTGTAATTTGACAGTCTGTCTGATGATTTACTGCCTCTGTATCTATCTTTTTGTTCATCAGTTCATAATGTTCTTTATTATCCAGAAATGAGTGAGATCGTGTGGTATTTTTCTTTCATTGACTGGCTTATTTCACTTAGCATAAGGCTCTCCAGTTCCATCCACGTTGCTGCAAATGGTAAAAATTCCTTCTTTTTATAGCAGCATAGTATTCCATTGTGTAGATATACCATAGTTTTCTGATCCATTCATCTGCTGATGGGTACCAAGGCTGTGTCCAAATCTTAGCTCTTGTAAATTGTGCTGCTATGAACATAGGGGTGCATATATCCTTTCTGATTGGTATTTCTAGTTTCTTGGGATAGATTCCTAGAACTGAGATTACTGGGTCAAATGGGAGCTCCATATTTAGTTTTTGAGGAAACTCCATACTGTTCTCCACAGTGGTTGCACCAGTCTACATTCCCACCAGCAGTGCACAAGCGTTCCTTTTTTCTCCATATCTTTGCTAACATTTGTCCTTTGTTGATTTGTTGATGATTGCCATTCTGACAGATGTGAGATGGTATCGCATTGTCCTTTTGGTTTTTTGTTTTCTTTATTGAATATTTTATTTTTTAATAAATTTTTATTCAGATTATTACAATTGTTCCTCTTTTTTCTTCCCATAACTCCTCTCCACCCGGCTCCCACACCTCCCTTTGACCTTACCTCTCCATACCCATTATCCTCATCCATAGGTATATGATTTTTATCCAGTCTCTCCCTTCATCCCCCTTACCCCTTTCCCCCTGAGAATTGTCAGTCCATTCCCTTTCTAAGCCCCTGATTCTATTCTAGTCACCAGTTTATTCTGTTCATCAGATTTTTAATTCACTTGATTTTTAGACTCACTTGTTGATAGATATGTATTTGTTCATAATTTTTATCTTTACCTTTTTCTTCTTCCTCTTCTTAAAGAGTACCTTACAGCATTTCATATAGTACTAGTTTGGTGTTGATGAATTCTTTTTAGTTTTTTTCTTATTTGTGAAGCTCTTTATGTGACCTTCAATTCTGAATGATAGCTTTGCTGGGTAGAGTAATCTTGGTTGTAGGTTCTTGATATTCATCACTTTGTATATTTCTTGCCACTCCCATCTGGACTGTATAGTTTCTGTTGAGAAATCAGCTGACAATCGTATGGGTGCTCCCTTGTAGGTAATTAACTGTTTTTCTCTTGCTGCTTTTAAGATTTTCTCTTTGACGTTTGCTCTTGGCATTTTAAATATGATGTGTTTTGGTGTGTTCCTCTTTAGATTCCTTTTGTTTGGAGTTCTGTGTGCTTCCTGGACTTGTAAGTCTATTTCTTTTGCCAGTTGGGGAAGTTTTCAGTCATTATTTCTTCAAATAGGTTTTCAGTATCTTGCTCTCTTCTTCTGGCACCCCTATAATTCTGATGTTGGTACGCTTGAAGTTGTCCCAGAGGCCCTTACACTATTTTCATATTTTTGGATTCTTTTTCTTTTTTCTTTTCCAGTTGCGTGTTTTCTGCTTCTTTGTATTTCGAATCTTTGATTTGATTCTTGCATTCCTATAGTCTACTGTTAGGTCTCTGTATAATATTTTTTATTTCAGTCAGTGTATGTTTAATTTCTAGTTGGTCCTTTTTCATCTCTAGTTGGTCCTTTATCTCAACTTGGTTCTCACTATATTTATCTATCTTTTTTAGGAAATTCTTGAAAAACCTGATAACCGTGGTTTTGAACTCTATATTCAGTTGATTCTTTTCCTCCATTTCTTTCATTTGTGATCTGTTCCTTTGTCTCTGCATTTTCCCTGCTTCCCTGAGTTGGTAGAGTAACTTTGTGTGCTAGGTGTCCTATATGATCTAGTAGTTCTGCCTTCTTTGTTACCTGAGGTAGACTCTCTTGGTGCACACCTTTATGGACTGTGTGTACAGTCTTTTTTGTAGTTAAGTCTTGATTGTTGTTGGTATCACTGGGAAGAATTGACCTTCATGCCAATTGGTTGTGAGGATCAGCTGTGTCTACACAGGAGAACTGTGCTGGAGTCAGCCTTATAATAAAAGACTTGCAAGATTGCAAAAGCCTCTTTGTTCAGCTTGGTGAGGACAGAGTCTCAGGGCTGAGCAGACAGCCTTGGCTTCCTGTCAGCCCTGCCCTATGCAGCCCCTGGGTCTCAGTGTCCCTCTGCAATTGCTGCAGCTATCTCTACGCGCACCTGTGTGCCTACAGACCTCTGCCTTTCCGGCTCTCTAGAGTTTCCATGTGCTCCGGGGACCTGTATGAGTCTGGGTCCTCAAGGTCTTGCCTGAAACTGGGATTCAGTGCAGATGGAACTGGATTTCAGTGCAGTTGGGAGGTTCTGTCTTCCTCCCACTAGAGAAAGCCAGTGGCAAAATCATCAGTCAGCCTTCTGTGTGAGCACTCACGCTCATATGCCTCCAGAACTCTGCCTTTCATGGTTCTAAGTTTCTGTGCACTCCTCCTTTTTCACGACAGTTCAGAGTCTCCCCGTGTGAGTCTTGCCTGGAACTTGGGTTCAGTGAAGTCAGAACTAGAGTTCAGTGCAGTTGGGAGTTCCTGTCACTCTCCTGTTATAAGAAGCCAGCCAGGCACTTTGACACCCATCCTCTCTCTGCACGTGTCTCTGTACCTCAGCTTTTTGCAGCTCTTGTGAATCTCAGTGAGCCCATCTCTTTCCTTCTAGTTGTAGAATTTCCACTCAGCCAGCTTTCCTGTGGTTCTGGATGATATCCGTTCTGTCTTTTAGTTGTAGTTTTGAAATTGTTTTGTGAGGTGTTTTACCTATGCCGCCATCTTGGTTTCTCTCCCCGTATTGTCGTTTTGCTTTGAATCTCTCTGTTATTTAGTAACTTTGAGCATGTTTTCATGTGTCTCTTGGCCTCCTTCTGTCATCTTTCAAAAAAAAATTCTATTTTAGGTCCCTTGCCGATTTTTTTTTATTGGATCATTTATTAAGTTGTATAAGTTGCCTGTAGATGTTGGAGATTAAACCTTTATCAGTGATAACATTGGCAAATATATTCTCCCATACCATGGGCTTTCTTGTTGTTTTGTTGATGGTTTCTTTTACTGAGAAAAAGCTTTTGATGTAGTCCCATTTGTTTATTCTCTCTTTAGCTTTCATTGCAATAGGAACAGTATCAGTGAAGAAGTTCCTTTGGCATATGTTTGAGATTTTGCTGCCTGTGGATTCTTCTAGTATTTTTATGGTTTCCCATCTTACATTTATGTCCTGTATCCATTTTGAGTTTATTTTTGTGTATGGTGTAAGTTGGTGGTCTAGTTTCATTTTTTGCATGTATCTGTCCAATTTTCCCAACCCCATTTATTGAAGAGACTGTTTTGACTCCATTGTATGTTCAGGCCTCCTTTGTCATGATTGGTTTGAGTCTATATCTGGATTCTCTATTCTATGCCATTGATCTATATGTCTGTTCTTATGCCAGTATCAGACTTTGTGATACAGCTTGAAATCTGGTATTGAGATTCTGCCTACTTTGTTCTTCTTCCTCTGGATTGCTGTGGCTATTCAGGGTCTTTTTATATTCCAGATGAATTTTTGGAGAGTTCTTTCTAGGTCTGTGAAATATCTCGTTGGTATTTTAATGGGGATTGCATTGAATCTATAGATTGCTTTGGGTAGTATGGACATTTTAATGGTGTTGATTCTCCCATTCTATGAGCATGGTATGTTCTTCCATCTGTTTACATCTTCTCTCTCTTTTGTCAGTGTCCTATTTTCCGTGTATAGGTTTTTACTACCTTAGTTAAGTTTATTCCTAGGTGTCTTAATTTTTTTTATGGTAAATGGGATTGCTTTTTTAGTTTCTCTTTCTTAAGTTCACTATTGGTGTATAGAAATGCCATACATTTCTTGATATTAATTTTTTATCCTGCTATATTGCCGAAATCATTTATTAAGCCTATTAATTTTTGATGGAGTCTTTTGGTTTTTTTATGTACAATACCATGTCATCTGCAAATAAGGACAGCTTTACTTCTTCTTTTCCAATTTGGTTGCCTTTTATTTCTTCTTTTTGTCTAATTGCAATGGCTAATGCTATGTTGAACAGGAGTATTGAGAGTGGGTATCCCTGTCTTGTTCCTGTCCTTAGGGGAAATGGTTTTAGTTTTTGCCCATTGAGTATGATGTTAGCTGTGGGTTTATCATATATGGCTTTTATTATTTTGAGGTATGATCCTTCTATTCCCACCTTGCTGAGAGTTTTTATCAAGAAAGGGTGTTAGATTTTGTCAAATGCTTTTTCTGCATCAATTGATGTGACTAAGTTATTTTATCTCTCAATTTGTTCATGGGATGTATCACGTTTCTCAGTTTGTGGATATTGTACCATCCTTGCATTCCTTGGATAAATCCTACTTGGCCCTGGTGTATGATCTTTCTGATGTACTGATGGATCCAATTTGCTAGAATTTTGTTGAGGATTTTGGCATCTATGTTCATGAGTAATATTGGCCTGTAATTCTCTTTCATTGTGTTGTTTTTATCTGTTTTAGGTATTAAGGTGATGCTGGGTTCATAAAAGGAGCTTGGGAGTGTTCCTTCTTGAATTTTTTGGAATAGCCTGAGGAGGATAGGTTTTAATTTTTCATTGAATGTTTGGTAAACTCTCCTGTGAAGCCATCTTGCCCCAGGCTTTGGTTTGCTGGAAGCTTTTTGATGACCACTTCATTTCTTCCATAGTTATTGGCCTATTGAGATGTGTCAATTCTTCCTGATTGAGTTTTGTAAGGTTATATTTTCTTAGGAATATGTCCATTTCTCCCATGTTGTCCAATTTGTTGGAATAGAGTTGGTCATAGTACTACTTAACAATGCTTTGTATTTTGGTGGAGTCTATTGTTATTTCACCTCTTTCATTTCTGATTTTATTTGGATCTCCTCTCTCTGCTTCTTTGTGAGCCTAGCTAGAGATTCATCAATCTTGTTTATCCTGTCGAAGAACCAAGTCTTGGTTTTGTTTATCTTTTGTATTGTTTCTTTGGTCTCTATGTTGTTTTTCCCTGCTCTGATCTTTATTATTTCTTTTCTTCTGTTTACACTGGGCTTTTCTTGTTGCTCTCTTTCTAGCTCTTTGAGTTGTAGGGTTAGGTAATTTATTAGCATTGTTTTTTTTTTCTTTTTTGCAGTAGGCTTATAGAGCTATGAACTTCCCTCTTAAGACTGCTTTCACTGTGTCCCATAGATTTTGGATTGTTGTGTTTTCATTGTCATTTATTGCCATGACATGTTTTTTATTTCTTCATTGATCTCTCTGGTTACCCAGTTATTGTTTAATAGCATGCTATTTAGTCTCTATGTGTTTGATTTCTTTGGATTGTTTCTATTGTAGTTGATTTCCAGTTTTATGCCACTGTGATCTGAAAAGATGTTTGATATGATTTCTATCATCTTGAATTTGAAGAGATTTTGCCTATGACCCAACATATGATCTATCTTTGAAAATGACCCATGTGAACTTGAGAAGAAAGTATAGTATGTGGCTTTGGGGTGAAATGTTCTGAAGATGTCAATTATTTCCATCTGGTCTAGTGAGTCATTTAGGATTGATGTTTCTTTGCTGAATTTTTTTTAGAGGATTTATCCAATGGTGATCGTGGGGTATTCAAGTCTCTTACTATGATTGTATTGCTATCATTCTCTCCCTTGATATCCTCCAGGAGTTTTTTTTATGTATTTAGGTGCTCCAGTATTGGGTATGTATATGTTTACCAGTGTTATTTCTTCTTGTTGGATTGCTCCCTTTAGTATTATGAAGTGGTCTTCCTTATCTATTGCTATGTCCTTCAGTTTGAGATCTAGTTTGTCAGAGATAAATATTGCTACCCCAGCATTTTTTTTTCATTACCATTTGCCTGAAAACCGTTTTCCATCCCTTCACCCTCAGAATATATGTGTCTTTTTTTCTGAGGTGGGTTTCTTGTAGAGAGCAGATACATGGGTCATGTTTTCTTATCCAATCCATTACCCTATGTCTTTTGATAGGGGAATTTAATCCATTTACATTTAAAGTTATTATTGGTCAGTATTTATTTGTCGCCATTTTTATTCTTTACTCCTGTGTTTCTTCTTTGCTTCCTACTTTTTTTTTTTTTTACAGCAGACCCTTTAGCATTTCTTGCATTGCTGGTTTGATGGTAATAAATTCCCTTAGTCTTTTCTTGTCTGTGAAGTTCCTGATTTCACTTTCAAGTTTGATTGATACCCTTGCTGGGTACAGTATTCTTGGATTCAGACCCTTCCTTTGCATGACTTTGTATATTTCATTCCATTCTTTTCTGACCTGATGAGTTTCTGTTGAGAAATCAGTTGCTTAGTAGGTAACTTTCTGTCTCTCTCTGGCTGCTTTTAAGATTCTTACTTTGTCGTTGATGTTTGCCAATTTAATTATAATGTGCCTTAGAATTAGTCTTTTGGGGTTCATTTTGCTTGGTACTCTGTGAGCTTCTTGGATTTGTGTGGGTTTTTTCTTCCCTATATCAGGGAAATTTTCTGTCATTATTTCTTCAAACAGGTTTTTTATTCCTTGCTCAGTTTCCTCTCCTTCTTGAACCCCTATTATGCAGATGTTGTTTTGTTTCATGTCATCCCAAACTTCCCTTAGGCTCTCTTCCTGCTTTTTAATTTTTTTTTTTTTTTTTTGAGAAGCTGCCTAACTGGGTATTTTTTTATTACCTTGTCTTCTAGCTCACTGATGTGGTCCTCTGATTCTTCTAGTCTACTTTTGATGCTTTCTATTGACTTCTTTACTGCAGCAATGTCATTTTTCATTTCGTCTTGGTTCTTCTTCATTTACTCTTGGTTCTTACTCATATTGTCGAATTCTTATTTTTTTTAATTTTAATCTTTATTGTTCAGATTATTACAATTGTTCCTCTTCCCCCACCTCATATGTCCCCTCCACCTGGTTCCCACCACACCCTCTGTCCTTACCTCCTCCGCATTGTCCTCATCCATAGGTGTATGATTATTGTCCATTCTCTCCCTGTATTCCCCTCACCAATGTCCTCCTGAGAATTACCAGTCCACTTCCTTTCTATGCCCCTAATTTTATTATATTCACCAGTTTATTCTGTTCATCATATTTTTTTATTCACTTGGTTTTTAGATTCACTTGTTGATAGATATGTATTTGTTGTTCATAAGTTTTACCTTTACCATTTTCTTCTTCCTCTTCTTAAAGAATATCTTTAAGCATTTCATATAATACTGGTTTGGTGTTGATGAACTCCTTTAGTTTTTTCTTATCTGTAAATCTCTTTATCTGCCCATCAATTCTGAATGATAGCTTTGCTGGGTAGAGTAATCTTGGTTGTAGGTTCTTGCTATTTATCATGTTGAATATTTCTTGCCACTCCCATCTGGCCTGCATAGTTTCTGTTGAGAAATCAGCTGACAGTCAAATAGGTGCTCCCCTGTAGATAATTAACTGTTTTTCTCTTGCTGCTTTTAATATTCTCTTTGTCTCTTGGTATTTTAATTATGATGTGTCTTGGTGTGGTCCTCTTTGGATTCCTTTTGTTTGGGGTTCTGTGTGCTTTCTGGACTTGTAAGTCTATTTCTTTCACCAGGTGGGGGAAGTTTTCAGTCATTATTTCTTCAAATAGGTTTCTAGTATCTTGCTCTCTCTCTTCTTCTGGCACCCCATCATTCTGATGTTGGTATGCTTGAAGTTGTACCAGAGGCTCCTTACACTATCTTCACATTTTTGGATTCATTTTCTTTTTGCTTTTCCCGTGGAGTGTTTTCTGCTTCTTTGTATTTCAAATCTTTGACTTGATTCTTGTGTCCTTCTAGTCTGCTATTAGGTTTCTGTATAATATTTTTTATTTCAGTCAGTATATGTTTAATTTCTAGTTTGTTCTTTTTCATCTCCTCTTAGGTCTCGCTAAATTTATCCATTTTTTTCTAGGAAATTCTTAAAAAAAACCTTAAAACCATGATTTTGAACTCTATATCCAGTCATTTGTTTTCCTCCATTTCTTTCATTTGTGATCTGTTCTTTAGTCTCCGCATATTTCACTGCTTCCCTGAGTTGGAAGAGTAGCTTTGTGAGCTAGCTGTCCTATGTGGCCCAATAGCTCTGCCTCCCCAGTTACCTGAGGTGGACACTCTTGGTGCACCCCTTTATGAACTGTGTGTACAGTCTTGTTGTAGTTAATTCTTGATTGTTGTTGGTATCACTGGGGGGATTGACCTCTAAGCCAATTGGTTGTGAGGATCAGCTGTGTCTGTGCGTGTGCACTTACCTCCAGAATTCTGTCTTTCATGTGCATGCGCATGAGCTTCTAGAACTCTACCTTTTGGTTCCCCTGAGTTTCTGTGCGCTCTAGGGACCCATAGGAGTCTGGGTCCCCAGGGTCTTGCCCAAAACTGGGGTTCAGTGCAGATGGACCTGGATTTCAGTGCTGTTGTGAGGTTCTGTTTCCCTCCCACTAGAGGAAGCCAGGCACAATCAGCAGTCAGCACTCTGTGTGTGCATTTCGCGAGCCCCCAGACTTTTGTCTTTTGCAGCTCCCCCGTTTTCATGCACTCCTTCCTTTTCACAACAGTCCAGTCTCCCCCTATGAGTCTTGCCTGGAGCTGGGGTTCAATGTAGTTGTGATTATTTCATCTCCTTCCCACTAGAGGAAGCCAGCCAGACCCTCCTCTGCCTATCATCTCCACAAGCGTGTCTCTGTACCTCAGCCTTTTATAGCTTCTCTGAGTCTTCGTGAGTCCCTCTCTTTACTTCTAGTTGTAGAATTTTCACTCAGCCAGCTTTTCTGTGGTTCTGGATGGTGTCTGTTCTGTCATTTAGTGTAGTTTTGAAACTGTTGTGTGAGGCAGCAGCTTAGGTGTTCACCTATGCCACCATCTTGGTTTCTCCATATTGTCGAATTTGTCTTCCATTCTTTTCAGCCACCTTATGACCATTTCTCTGAATTCTTTCTCTGGCAGGTTGCTTGCCTTCATTTGATTTACTTCCTTTTCTGGTGATTCCTGCTTTTCTGTCATATGTGGGCTGTTTCTTTGCCCATGTTCTCTCTTCTCCGGGTGTCTGGTTATGCATTTCTCTCTCTCCTTATCCCAGGCAAAATCCGACCTTTCTGTGTGGAGTGTAGAGCTCCTCTGAATCCAGGTGTTTGCACCAATTGGGAATCAGTATTTTGGGATTTGCAGCTGTGCAGTGGGTGCCATAGTTGTAGATTTTCAGGCCTACGATAACATCTACTTTTCCCTTCAAGATGGTGCAGTCTCCATGTCCGAGCTGGTGGCTCCGGGAGAAAATCCAGCAGCATTGGGGGCTGCCCAGACAAGAGAGCCCCATCCAGCAGTCCCCCACCTTCTCCTGGAGTATAGCTGTCCTTTAACTCACCAACAAACACTCCCGTGCAAACTTCAGCTGTTCTTTCTGTCTGCTCAGGGACAAGGCTCAGGACACGTCCATCTATTCCACCTCCATTTTTTTTTTCTGGGTGTGCTTTAGATGTCATATTTATGACTCCATTGCCTACTACAAAGCTACAGTAATCATATCTGTTACATAGGTTAAACATGTAAATCAGTGGGAGAGAATGCAGAGTCCACAAATAAACCATCACATTTATGGTCAATCAAAGTTTGACAAGGTGTTAGGACCATTCAATGGGGGAGAGAATAGCCTTTTCAATAACTGGTGTGGGGACAACTGGATATACACATGCAAAACAATGAAATTAGACCCCTGTTTACACCATTTTTGGAGGTCTTTGCCATGTTTGCAGATATCTACTAGCATGTTCTTACTGCATGTTATAAAAAGGTTATGGGAACCGAGTGATGATAGGAATTACTCTTCCCCCAGATCATGAAGACTATCCCAGAGGTCTGTGAGATCTGTGAGACCAGAAAATACCCTTTTCTCTCTTAATATAGATCAGCATGCAGATTGGGACATACTGCTAAAGCCAGCCCTTTCTAATCAAACAGATGGCTAGACTAGATGACCTTCATGGTTCCTCTTAGCAGAGACTCTGACCTGAATGTGTGTCTCCTTGCAGGTCAGGCTGACGCTGGAAGAAATAGTCAATGGTGTGAATGCTTCAGATCCTGTCGTATGTTTCCAGGCCACCCAGGCAGCCAGGTATCACCATCCAGACTGCTGCTGTTTATAGGTTCATAGTTAGAAACGAGCTCCAATGGCCTGTTTGGCTTTTTGGCAATGGCAAAATGCCCACACAATATAAGAAAAGGCTAGTCCATCCAAAAGTGAGACTCAATATCTCCACTGTACTCTCCTTGAGATATGCAAGTGTTGTCAGAGATGAACTGCTTAATTTAAATTGGCTTCTATAGAAATCTTCGTGGTAGATAATACCTGAAGGGAAAAATGTTGCTTCATCACTGCAAAGTGCTATGAGCTAAACTCTAGGATGTTGCATAGCTTTTCCCAGCTGTTTGTCTCATGCCATAGTTAGGAATGCCAGGAACATATATATGGGAGGTTCTTCATATCTGCCTCATGTGACTTGCTTTTTTTTTTTTTCTCTTTCATTGCAAAGGAAAATGCTGTCCCAGGAAAAGAACCCTCCTCTAAAACTGTTTGTTGATGCAGGGCTCATTCCAAAGCTGGTGGAATTCCTGACGTCACCATTTCATCCCTGTTTGCAGTTTGAGGCAGCATGGGCTCTGACCAACATTGCTTCGGGGACTACAGAGCAGACTCAAGCAGTTGTGGAAGCGGGTGCCATCAAGCCCTTGGTTGAGCTCCTGTCTTCCCCCAACCTAACTCTGTGTGAACAGGCAGTGTGGGCCCTTGGTAATATAGCAGGTGAGACTCTCCCCTCAGGGGACTAAGAAAATAGTGGGCCACCCATATGACATATTATAGGACTTCTTTGGGTAATATTGTAGACTTGATACTCCTGAGTAGAAATGCCTAAAAATGCTGGTGAAAGTATAACAGGCTTTTCCAAAATTCAGAGTCAAGTTCAGAGGTCATAAATTGAAGCTGAAACTAGATAATACAGCATGTCCTGAAGCTACAGGCTACCTAGGGACATCTGCCAATACCAGGTCCTACACGCTTATGTCTCAGTGGCTTTAGGGAAAAAGGACAAGCTTTTGGCTTATTCAGTGTAGGGGGTTTTGGCAGACACTTGCATAATCCGGACCATTAAAAATATATATATATAACTCTAGAGAACGTTGCCAATGGAACATACAAAAGTTTGGGGTAAAAGTTTCCTCTGAAAATACCCTAAGATTAACCTTATAGATTTGGAACTTGATGCTGTATAATTTTCAAGGTCCAAGAAAGCAAAAGCTGGGGAGTTAATGCTACAGGGCTGGGAGCTTCCTGATTTCTGGCTGAATAGTTTTTTGGGCAGAAAACTAACTCAACTGGGTTAAGATGGATCAGCCAAATATTAGCAATTTCAAGTTCAGAGAATCAACAATCCACCGTGACTGAGTTAGCAGAAACAATCATTATAATTATACCTCCATGGACTTGAGATATTGGGATTAGCGAACACCAAATATAAAATAAATCTGCTTTTGAAATGATTGCAGAAGTAAAGTACCTATTGCAGAGACTTTGTCTCTCATTTTAACTGGTTCAATAAGGAACAGGCAAAATTGGGTGGTATAATATAACTAATACCTTGCCTGATGGTTGAAGAATTACAAATTGAAACTTCTGTGGCCCAGAAACATGGTATTCTAGCCAAAGTCAAAAGAGCTGATGCCTGACACCTATGCATCTCCCAGACTTGGTTCTGAGTCACATCTGGAAGTTACTGCCCTGTGCCAAAGTCTTCTGGGAAGACAATTTGGTCTACAATGGTCTTGGTCTTCCTGAGAACAATGCTATAAAATTATATTAGCATTTAGAGAGCACTGCCTGGGTCCAGTTGGCTGGCTCCTTTGTGCATCCAAAGACTACTTACAGCATTTGCTGCTGTGTAGGACCTGTTTTCACACCAGGTCTAGCTACCCAACCAACATGTTCAAGATTCAGGATCAAGTTTATGACTGAATTCTCTACTTGCCCAACCTGGGAATGTGTTTTGGCTTCTTACCCTTTGCACAGACTTTGAAAAATTAGTTACTTGTCCAAGGATTCTCTCTGTTTCCTCACTGAATGTCCTGTTCTTATCTATTTGTAGGTGATGGTCCAGAATTCAGAGACTCTGTTATCTTGAATAACGCCATCCCACGTCTTCTGGCCCTGATTTCATCAACCACACCAGTGAGTGTCTTTCAATTAGGAAACCTATCTGATAACAAGTTCCCAATATATCAGAAAGGTTGTGGATTCTATTCCTTGTCAGGGCACATACCTAGATTGCAGGTTCATTCCCCTGTCAGAGTGCATGCATGAGGCAATGGATCAATAATTTCTCTATCATATCCATCTCTTTCCCTTCTTCCCCAAAGTTTTCCAAGTCAATGCCTGGCCCCTTCTGATGGCAATTATACAGAAGGCCTAGAACAGAATATCATGTTGAATGAAAATTAATCCAAATTTGTCCTCAGCAGAGAGTAGTGCTGATCTTTCTTTTGAAAGCATTGGAAAAAATCTGTTAAGATTTTTCTCAGGACCTGACTGGTTTGGCTCAGTGGATAGAGTGTCGGCCTGCAGACTGAAGAGTCCCAGGTTCGATTCCGGTCAAGGGCATGTACCTTAGTTGTGGGCACATCCCCAGTAGCGGGTATGCAGGAGGCAGCTGATCGATGTTTCTCTCTCATCGATGTTTCTAATTCTCTCTCCCTCTCCCTTCCTCTCTGTAAAAAATCAATAAAATATATTTTTTTAAAAAAGATTTTTCTCAGTTTACAATCTTGCAAAATTAGATGACTAAACTCTACTCTTCAAGGAGCACAAACTGAATTAATGGCTCACCAGTTCTGTTCCTAGGTAATAAAGTTTAGGTTTGAAGATTAGAGTCAAAATCAATTGATATAATGGATTGGCCAGGTGACTCACTTGATTGGAGCCCCCTCCCATATATCAGAAAGGTTGTGGATTCTATTTCTTGTCAGGGCACATACCTAGATTGCAGGTTCAATCCCCTGTCAGAGTGCATCCATGAGGCAATGGATCAATAATTTCTCTCTCATATCAATCTGTCTTTCCCTTCTTCCCCTCCCTCTCCATCTCCCTTTCCTTCTCCCTTCCTCTCTTTCTAATCAATAAACATTTCCTCAGACGAGAATTTTTTTTAAAGTGGGTTGATGTAGCAACAATAGAGGAGTCCCTAGATTAGAAATTATATTTGGCCCTAACCAGTTTTGGTCAGTGGATAGAGCATCGGCCTGCAGACTTGAAGGGTCCCAGGTTTGATTCTGGTCAAGGGCATGTACCTTGGTTGCAGGCATAACTCCAGTAGGGGGTGTACAGGAGGCAGCTGATCAATGTTTCTCTCTCATCGATGTTTCTAACTCTATCCCTCTCCCTTCCTCTCTGTAAAAAAATCAATAATATATATATATATTTTTTTTTTCAAATCAGTATTAGTTGTACATATTAAGTTAAAGTTATTGAGAGGTACCATTGCAGCACCATCAGGTAGGTGGATATGCAGGTCTAGATACTCATGTACATATATGTCATCCAGCTGGGCAAGATCAAGAGCAGGGGTCAGCTGCTTGCTTTGGTAAATAGAGTTGTACTGGAGCACAGCCACACCCATTCACCCACACACAATTTTCTGTGTCTCTTATGGTGTTACAAGTACTGCGTTGACTAGTTGTAATAGAGTCCTGTGGGCCCACAGAGCTGAAAATGTCTACTGTCTTCTGTCGGGCCCTTTACAGAAAATGTTGCCAATCCCTGACCTATAGTGTGAGAAGAGTCCAGAACCAGGTTCTAAGGTCTCTGACATTCAAAAGTCAGGCAGCGTCTGCCAGAAAGATTGAGGAAAAGCATCCCATTTAGCAATAATAAAAAAAAAATAGGTTTTGTGTCACAGATGCCAAGAGGAGAATAACTGGTGACTAAATACAACAGAGAGGAACAGTAAAAGAAAGCAGCTATGGGATTAGAGACTTGGAAGATTTCGTCACTAACCATAAAGAAGCAGGGTCAGAAACCAGACTAGTAGCAGTACAGGCACAGAGGGGAAGCACACAGTAGAAAGTGAATACAGATGCCTCCTAGAGCATAGACTCTGAAAAACAGAAGTGTAGTGATGGCTGCAGAGGTGCCAAGGGTGAGGGTTGAAGGGCACAAAGTGTTTCTGTGCAGTGGGAGTGATCCGGGAGAGAGAGGTGATGCTAGGGACAGAATCTTTAAAGGTGAAAAGGGATGGAATTCAGAGGCAAGGTAGGGAAGACTAACCTTTGAATAGAAGATCAGAAATGTGGTTATGACATGTTGGTTATAGACTGGTGGGAAGAACAAGAAGCCTCTTTGTCTTGCCAGTGAAAAATGAAATCAGGGCATCAGTTGAGTCAAGGGGAAGGGTATTTTAAGGAAATATCCATCTAACATTTGAATAGGAAGCAAAAAGCTCATTCTCTCTGTCCCTAGTATACAGGGGGGGAGTATACATACTTTAACAGCTGATATCTCAATTTTGGAAAATTAATAAACTCTGCCTTTATAATTATTCAAAATGTGTATATATATATAGGTTGGGGCGCCCTATATATACATCACTACTTAGAACAAATTGCTGTTTGTAGCTCAGATTCTTTATAGGTCAATACTAGTGCTCCATCATGGCAGGGACACACTGCCATTTGCA
This sequence comes from Lasiurus borealis, assembly GCA_004026805.1. Classification (NCBI taxonomy): domain Eukaryota; kingdom Metazoa; phylum Chordata; class Mammalia; order Chiroptera; family Vespertilionidae; genus Lasiurus; species Lasiurus borealis. Next base: position 1,812 of record PVJN01032728.1, on the reverse strand, counting down.
TTTTTTCTCCTTTGCACCTGATGCTAGAAGCAGTCTCTTGTTACAGATTACATTTCTGCGGAACGTCACATGGGCCCTGTCCAACCTGTGCCGCAACAAGAACCCGTACCCCTGCAAGCAAGCCGTGGAGCAAATGTTGCCCGTCCTCTCCCAGCTCCTGCAGCACCAAGACAACGAGGTGCTCTCTGACACCTGCTGGGCTCTGTCCTACCTCACCGAGGGCTGCAACGAGTACATCAGCCAAGTGGTTGACATGGGGGTGCTCCCCAGGCTGGTTCAGCTCATGACCAGCCCAGAACTCAATGTCATGGTAAATGTCCCAGGTCTTGTCTGTCTCTCTATGGGCCTTCTGAGTCATATTTACTTGAGTAAGTTCTACTCTTTCCTCAACCCCTGGTTTCCACACTGAGCTCTAATCCTTTACCTAGAACAAAGCTTATCATCGGCATATTCTCTAGCCAAACACTTGAATCTGTTTTGACCCAAAATCCCTCATGGGTATTCAGTAACATATTTTTTATTAATCTGACAACCTGAAACAGAGAGAGCACCAAATTAAAATTGCCTACAATTCCTTGGCCCAGGGAACTACCCTTTTGTGGCCTTTTCTTCTAGTGGTCTTGGTGTGTAGACATTAACAAGTTAGCTGATACAGAACGTGTGTGTGTGTGTGTGTGTGTGTGTGTGTGTGTATCAATGTAAAGCCCATGTAACATTTGAATTGCTTACTCAAGTATAAAAGAAAATTCCTCTGATCCTCTCCCAAGTTTATTCTCTAATACTATTTCAGACATAAGTAAAAAGTAAGTAAAACCAATATGTCACTTACATAATATACTTCTTGAAAATGTCATTTAAAATGTGGGTGCCTCTTCTGATTTCTATGCCTAATACTATGTATTATGCAGCCTTAATGATGATCTGCTTGAGATTAGCATAGTATTCCTCAGATGTCAAGGTTACTTTGGGAATAATGCCGGTAACATGGAGGATACACAGAGAATATCTATAAGAAGTCGCTTATCCTGAGAGCTTCGGGGCAAATTGCCAGGCTTGGCAAGGCTGTGATTGGCCTATAGCACTACTACTACATCAAACTTGAGTAGCAGATAACCAGCATAATAACTATTATCTCTCACTCAAGTGCAAGAAAACCAAAATAAATCCTAAATCAACTGTGTAAGGAGATGTATCCTGAGAACCGTCAGGGTTATTGAGAAGGTGTTGTGAATATATCAAAAAATGCCATCGGGATCTCACTGGCTCCAATAAGGTGTACAACAGAAACTTGACTCTGGTGCTAAACATAAATTCAATAGACATAATTATGTTAGAAACACCACAATCAACTTGGCACTTTCCCCAATGTAGGGATATAAAAGGGAGAGCATCATTCATTGATACAGGTATCCCTTGATCTCCATCCCACTTGCGCCACCACTGCTGGGAAGCTGACAAGTACCTTCAAGCTATATAAACGGCCATCCGTGTGCCAGATGAATAAGGGTCATGGGCATCATCATTGTTCACAGGCTTCCAGAGAGCCATCAGCAAAGCATGACTAGCATTTGGGAGGGCACAGCTCTTGTGTGACTGTCGCTTCCCACTGTGATACGTTTGCAATACTTGGTTACACTTCTAGCCTTGTTCTTCCAGACCCCCTCTCTTCGCACTGTTGGGAACATCGTCACAGGAACCGATCACCAGACCCAAGTGGCCATTGATGCGGGAATACTGAGGGTGCTGCCCCGGCTCCTACTGTACCCCAGGTCCTCCATCCAGAAGGAGGCAGCCTGGACCCTGAGCAATGTG
>PVJN01032727.1:0-23952 GCA_004026805.1 Lasiurus borealis | reverse complement strand
GAAAATGCTATCAACACAAGGCTGCCTCTGCAAATGCACCATGATGGTTAAAAATTGATCAACAGGAAATATTTTCACCTTAAGAAGAATATTTTCCATGAAATAATAATGGCTGGAGCCCAGCTGGAGAGGCTACAGAATATGTAGAGTTGTAGATAACTCTAAGAAATCTATACTAATAAAAGGGTAATATGCTAATTAGACCAGACATCTTCCGCACATCCTCCCGGGCAAAGCCACGATGGCAGAGGCAGAGGCACTTAGGGGTGATCAAGCTAGCAAAGGGGAGCAGTTAGGGGGTGATCAGGCTGGCACGGGGGAGCAGTTAGGGGCCATCAGAATAGCAGGGGAGCAGTTAGGAGGTGATCAGGCCAGCAGGGTAGCATTTAGGGGGATACTCAGGCTTTCAGGGAAGCAGTTAGAGGGATGATCATGCCAGCAGAAGTGCAGTTAGGAGGCAATCAGGCCAGCAGGCAGAGGCAATTAGGGGCAATCAGGCAAGCAGGCAGGCAAGCAATTAGGATCCAGCAGTCTCAGATTGTGAGAGGGTACAGGCTGGGCTGAGGGACCCCTCTCCCATGCATGAATTTCATGCACTGGGCTTTTAGTTTAACTATAATAAAATAAAATAGTAGCAGGAAGATAGGGGATCAAGAAAGTTTGTTTTTCTGTTTTTATTTATAATGAATTGCTTTTTTGGATCTGTTTGGAAGCTAATAAAGAAAGACCAGCAGAAACAAGATTCAATATTCAGTCGGTTTGAGTCCAAGTTGACCATGGTCATGAACTCTACGCCTCTGTCCCTCACATGTAATAATTACCCAGAAATGGCATTCAATGCCTTCAAGGGAGGGTTAGAAATGAAGATACCCATCACATCTGTCAATCATCCAACTAAGTCATTTCTAAAATGCTGGATTTGGAGGAGGGGAGAAGGTAGTTTGGAACTGACCATTGGTGTATCCAAAAGGGTCTAAGAACAAGACAAGCATGTAGAGAAATGTTCCTGCCATCCCTTTAAGCATCTCACCTCTCCAGCAAGAATGCACACACTTATTTAGCAGAACCGAGCCCTTTGATATGGATTACATTCCCACAACAAAGGGGGAGGCAGTGCAGACAGAACTATTACTGCATCCGGCAGACTCGTTCACCTCTGAGCTGTTCCTTGCTCCCGCTGAGGGCGCCCCTGAGACAAACTCTGCCACCACAATGAAAGGCAAAACTGCACACAACAGGTTTGTTAAACCAGGCTCCGCACATTCAGAAGGAAATCTCACCCCCAAAGAGCATGGCCATTAGCAAACAATATAATATTTATGAAGCACTCCACCGCCTGGAGTAGCCTCTTGAAAGCAGTAAAGATTAGGAGTTAAAGGCCACAGGAAACATGAATTTTCCTTTTGTAAATGCAGACAGGGAGCTCTTTATGGTTTTTCATAAGCCGAAGTAGCGCAGGGTCTCTGGGAGAGGGATCGTTTTCCACATCGCCTCAACACCGACTCGTTCAGGTTCCCGGGGGCCCTCCCGGGAGAGGTCGCTCTAACTTCCCTCTCCTTCAGGTCTCCCTCCAAAGGGAAGCCCAGCTTCCCTCTCAGGAAGTGAAAACGGTTGGAAGCGAGTGATGTCGAGGTTGAGGTTGTTCGTATGTGGAAGGTTCTGTTCCTAGAACCTTCAGAGGCAGTAGTTGGCCTTTCCTAGCACATGGGAGGTGCCTAATCAATGCTGTGGAGTGAGTGAGTGAATGAATGAATGAATGAATGAAGAGCATACCATTGAGAATGGAGGATGGGTGAATGGACAAGAAAGAGAAAACTGAAATAGGAAGCAGGACATCCGGGTTCTAGCCAAGTCAACTCAGAAGGGTCAAGTCACTAGTTGATCTCTAACTACAAAGACAGGCCAGATGTTTGTAACCCACTCCACCCCCTGAAGCTTTCACTCATTGGGTATGACAGAGGGCACAAAATGCCCTGGCTCCTCAGCCCTCAGGTGGGATAAACCTGAGGGACCACATCTACTTTTGTTTGGAACCAGCATCTCCCCAAATGTCCAAAGTTCTCTCTTGGGCTTCACATCTGCACGTCTACCAGGCTGTGGACATCTTCACTTGGATTTTCCCAGGTTCTTCAAACTTAACCTCCAACATGAAATTCATTAGTGTCCCCTTTTTCATAATCTTAGTCTTCCGTAGTGACTGGATGTGCCACTCACTCACCCATCCAGTCAGAAGACCAGGATTCATTCTTGATCTTCCCCTTCCTCTGCCTCTGTGCTCATTCACTCTACTCTTTAAATTCCCCTGACTTTGCCTCTTATGCCTTCTCTCAATCTATCACTGTTTCTCCATTTTTGCTACCAGTGACATTTGCTTGTCTTACATGGATGAATGCAGCACACTCCTAACTTCTTTTTTGTAATTTAATTTAATTTTTTATTAATATATTACATGCATACATATCTTCCCATTGCCCTCCCCCACTCCCAGGAATACCCTAACCCCCCCCCCCAGAGTCTTGTGTCCATTGGTTATGCTTATATGCATGCATACAAGTCCTTTGGTTAATCTCTTATTTATCCCACCTCTCCCTAATCTTCCTGCTGTAGTGTGACAGTCTGTTGGATGCTTTACTGCCTCTGCATCTATCCTTTTGTTCATCAGTTTACAATGTTCTTTATTATCCACAAATGAGTGAGATCATGTGGTGTTTCTCCTTCATTGACTGGCTTATTTCACTTAGCATAATGCTCTCCAGTTCCATCCAGGTTGCTGCAAATGGTAAGAATTCCTTCTTTTTGATGGCAGCATAGTATTCTATTGTGTAGATGTACCACAGTTTTCTGATCCACTCATCTCCTTGTTCTGCTGACAGGATTGCTCATTCTGGTGCCCTCTACCTGTCCTTTGCGTTGTCTTTCTAAGTCCTCGGAGCCCCTCCTTCCCAACAGAAAAGATGCTCAGTCTCTTTGCTGATTATTCAGGCCCTGCGTGGGCCAGCCGCCAAGCCTCCTCACTACCCACTGGGCTTCACGATTTATACTCTGGTAAATCCTGAGTGGTTGGTTGCTTCTCCGTCCTACGGGGCTTTTTGCCTAAATTTTTTCTTTTCTTTGCTGGGATACTTTCCCATCCATCTTTACCTGACATATCTTCATTCTTCAGCATTAACAGCATCCATTCTTCTCCAGGAAGATGTCCTGAGCCTGGACCCAAGGCTGTACTGGGTCATCCTTCCTCTGAACTCACATGGCATTTTAAGCATCAGATTGAAATCATCTCTTTCCTCAACTGACCAGAAACTTTTCCAAGCTCGAAACTCTAATGGGCTTATTCTAATAGCCACAGTCCCTAACGCCAATGCACCCAGCACATAACAGAAAGCCAATAGACAGTCCGCCAGTAGAAATAAATTTTGTTGAGCCATGTCCTAAAAGTACTGCCGTGTCAAGCTAGGAGCTTGGGATTTATCCCGCAGGTTAATTCTAGGATGGATTAAAGGCCAGGAGTCTGTCTTAGAGATGGCATTTCAGTCTACTTGTTTTCCCTTTTATCGCTATGAACCCTGCGTGTAATTCGGCACTTATTTGTCTTTATTGTCTTTTGGTTTCTGCCTCCAGTGGCCAGTGAATTTCACTTCTGTGCACAGACTGTCCAGGACACAGCACAAAGCCGACGACAGACACTGGACAGGCCTTTGAAGTAAGGAAATAGACATCCACAATAATGGAAGTTTTTATCATGGATGACAGTGAACAGTGGAAACATTTCTGTCTACCCACGAAATATTTGTAAATGCATCAAAAATAATAATATGCATTGATTGGTGAAGGATGGGTAGGTAAATCGAGAGATGATAAAGGAGCAGAGAAAATCATTCATGCCAGAGGTTAGGTGGTAGGTACATTGGTATTCATTGTGAAATTCAACTTTTTGAGATGTCTACACATTTTCATTAAGATGTCGAGGATAAGAAATGCATTGATGATAAATATTGCCAAAACGGTTTTGGCTCAGTGGATAGACCGTCCGTCTGTGGACTGAAAGGTCCCAGGTGCGATTCCGGTCAAGGGCATGTACCTTGGTTGTGGGCACATCCCCAATAGGGGGCGTGCAAGAGGCAGCTCATCGATGTTTCTAACTCTCTATCCCTCTTTCTTCCTCTCTGTAAAATATCAATAAAATATATTTTTTAAAAATCTTAAAAAATAAAAAAATATATAGATAAATATTCTCAAATGGAAATGAATGATGATAAGAATAAGACCGGGGAATGATTCATTTTCTCTTCCAGTTCTCAAAGCAGAGCGCACCCTGCCTCATTCCACCTCCACAGCTGCCAGGCCCCTGAAGATGCCAAAGACCACGTGGATCTGTTAGGCATTGGCGCCCGGGCTTTTCTCTGCTTCCAATCCAAACGCTTCATCAATCCAAAATGCCCATTTCACATCATATCCACAGCCCAGAGTTTATTGGATGAAAACAGCAGGGCAGCAAGTGTGTCCCTGCTGAATCCTCCCGTGATTCTTAAACCAGGAAGTTCCACTTCCCACCTGCGCATGAAACTAGAAATCTCTCCTCCCCACCCCCCACCGGACTGCACAACAGGGGTGGGGGCTTTCAATGAGGAGAACTCTCTTACAAATACACAAAATACTTTTATTCTTTCTCAGTCCTTGGCAAGGGCATTCACTTTCCTAAAAAAAAAATAATAATAATAATAATAATAATAAAGTGCTGAAAATTACCTGGGAAAACTTCAGGGTCCCTCATTAAGAGAAAATCACATCAGTTGTAAAAAGAGGCGGTTATGTTTTGTTTTCCAATCTTCTTGATATTTTGGATTTTTAAGAGTTTTCTTCCAAAAATATAACCTTCCGTCAATGTACCTATTCTCCCGCTGCTGAAACGTGGGCACTTCTCATAACCGCGCAAAGAGAAGGCGGTTGTTTGCCCGGCCCAAGGTGTACACTGACTCTTTCATGCAAATACATCTTTCAACTCCTGTGGCCAAGCGCCTCTCTCTCATTGGCCCGTGTTTGTGCAAGTGGGCAGGAAATATGAAATGTCGCACGTTCTCATTGGAGACCAGACAGTAATCATCAACAGATGGCCGCAGGGTGGCTGAGTCCCCCCTGCAGGAGGGCGTGTGCAGGCTGAGGCCGCTCCGTGGTCACAGACCGGGGTAGGGAAGGTGAGGTTACCTATCAATTCATCTTCCCCTGTGTCACATCATCTTAACCTCTCCTCGATGAAGCAACATTTTAAGCAAAGAATTCTAGATTCCCCCGGAAGTGGCTGAGGGTCTGCCTGTGCTGGGGCCATGCAGCCATCCCCCAGGGAGGGGAGGCGCCAGCCAGGGGGTGCTGAGTGCCCCCAGAGATGCACAAAACATGGCCTGCTCCTGGGTCTATGTCAGTTCAGCAAGTACGTGTTGAAAGCTTTGTTCTATGCGAGACAATTACTTACAATATGATGTACTATCGCAACCGTTGTTAAAAAAAAAAAATGGCCAAGATTTGCCCTGGCCAGTGTTCTAAGTGGTTAGAGCATCAGCCTATGCACCAAAGGGTCATGGATTTGATCCCCAGTCATGGGTACATACCTGGGTTGCAGGTTCGATGCTTGGACCCAGTCAGGGTGCATGTAAGAGGCAACCAATTGATGTGTCTCTCGAACATCAATTTTTTTCTCTCTCTTGACTCTCCCTCTTCCCCACCTTTTTTTTTTTTTAATATATTTTATTGTTTTTTACAGAGAGGAAAGGAGAGGAATAGAGAGTTAGAAACATCCATGAGAGAGAGACATCGATCAGCTGCCTCTGCATGCCCCCTACTGGGGATGTGCCCGCAACCAGGATACATGCCCTTGACCAGAATCGAACCTGGGACCTTTCAGTCCGCAGGCCAACGCTCCATCCACTGAGCCAAACCGGTTTCGGCCCCCACCTTCTCTTTGACTCCCTCTGAAAAACTCAATGGGAAAAGATCCTTGGGTGATGATTAACCAAAAAAATTGTCATGATTAACTGTGTCTGGAGCAGAAGTTGTGGAAGTAAAGGAAGCTAAGTGGAGAAAGGCACCAAGGAACAGTGACATCAACTTTGTACTCCTACAGAAGAGTACATTCATCCCACAAATGCGACAGGAAAGGGGCATGTGGCACTGAAGGAGACAGATGGGATCGCTGTTAAAGAAACTTCTATCTGCGGGGAATCAGAAAAAACAAGAGGGATTTTCCCGGCAAACTAGGAGGCAAAGCCATTCCTGAAGGGGATGGGAGGCATGGCGTGCAAAGGCGCAGAAGGATGGAAGAGTCAGGCATGTGGGAGAGTGGGGACTCTTGCTGGTTAAAGCCAGCAGCCCTTTCTGTGGTCCACGCATTTACTGAGCCACATGCCAGGGTGCAGGTGCTGAAAGGCAGGGTTGGGCAAGCCTGGTGGGATCTGCCTTCATGCAGTTTGTGAACATTGAGGACAATATGCAGAACTGAAGGTCTTCTTTACATTTCACAGCAAGGAAGGCCTTATTAAGAAGTTGGGGGATTACATCACTAACAACAATTTTGATCTTTTTATTTTAGATGACTGAGACCTTCCAGACAAATAGAAGGAGCAGAGTGGCATAGATGAAGAATTCTATGGAAACCCCACCAAGGCTTAAAAATCTCATCACAAACACCAATCAGAAAGGATTTATGGACCCCTATGTTCACAGCAGCACAATTCACAATAGCTACCATTTGGAAACAGCCTAGGTGCCCGTCAGCAGATGAGTGGATCAGAAAACTGTGGTACATCTACACAATGGAACTCTATGCTGCCATTAAAAAGAAGGAATTCTTACTATTTGTAGCAACCTGGTTGGAACTGGAGAGCCTTATGCTTAGTGAAATAAGCCAGTAAATGAAGGAGAAGCATCACATGATCTCACTCATTTGTGGATAATAAAGAACATTATAAACTGATGAACAAAAGGATAGATACAGAGGCAATAAAGCATTAAACAGACTGTGAAATTACAGCAGGAAGATTAAGGTTAGGTGAGGTAGATAAGAGATCAAAGGACTTGTTTGCATGCATTTAAGCATAACCAATGAACATAGACACTGGGGGGTTGGGGTATGCCGGGAGGGAGGGGGGTAATGGGGAGATATGTATAAAAATTTAATTTAAAAAAATCTCATCAAAATCTGTGCAAAATTTTGAAACAAACAGAAAAGAATGTGCTATCACAAGCTCAAACCATACTTCATTTGCTATTGGAAAGGAAAGCATTACAGATAGAATTGAAACTCTCTTTACATTCTTTCCTCAGCCTCTTATCCTCTAACCACTATCCTGATGTTGATCTTGGTCTTCCTTATCCTTTAAAATCTTTACACAAATAAGATGTGCATTTATTCATTTTAAAGTAGCATTGTTTTCCACAGTTTGTAAAATTTTAAAGAATATTTTCACACTGTATATTTCATCCCACACCAGTATATTTAATATTAACCTTTCAGCCCTACTTGATTTGGTTCAATGGAGAGAGCATCAGCCTGCAGACTGAAGAGTCCCAGGTTCCATTCTGGTCAAGGGCATGCATCTCAGTTGCTGGCTCCATCCTCAGCCTTGGTCAGGGCACATAGGGGTGGGGAAGGCCAACCAATCAATGTTTGGTTTGACTTTCTCACATCAATGTTTCTCTCTGTGTGTCTCTCCCCATTCCTTCCACTCTCTCTAAAAGTCAATGGAAAAGTATCTTCTGGTGAGGATTAACAAAAAAGTTCAATCTAATAAAGAGGGGATATGCAAATTGACCATCGCACTGTCACAAAGATGGCAGTGCCCAGTCACCTCAGCACCTCCGGAGTCCCCCAGTCCTTTCTGCCTCGCTGTGGGGAGGGAGGTGGCAGGCACATAGTGCGGCTGGACCCTCCCTGAGCCCCCCAGGGCCGGCCCCAGGTACAAGCAAGCCTCGGATGGCGGTTGTTCACCTGCCTAGGGCCAACCAAGGCTCAGGTAACCAGGGATGGCCGAGGCTTGCACTGCTGGCAGTGGCAGCAGCAGAGGTGTGATGGGAGTGTCACCTTCCAGACTATGAGAGGGGACAGGCCGTACTGAGAAATCCCCCACTAGTGCATGAATTTTCATGCACTGGGCATCTAGTTTTTTAAATAAGCTAAATAAAAATTAAATTCATCTTTCAGGATTTTAATGTTATTCAACACAACAAGTCCTATATATTTTTTATGTTTTCTATTTATCATTTGTATTAGGATCGTCCAGAGAAACAGAACTAATAGGAAATCCTATATAATAAAAGGCTAATATGCAAATCGATCAAATGGCAGAATGACTGGTTGCTATGATGCACACTGACCACCATGGGAAGACACTCAACACAGGAGCTACCTCAGCCCACAGGCCCCAGGCCAGCCAAGGCAGGTGCCAGTGGGGGTCACCTCACAGATATGCCCTGGTTGCCAGCCAGGCCTTTTAAAGCCTAATTCCAATCTTCCTTTTTGTATTATCTAGACATTTAAATCCATATTTTTATTTTTTAGTTATTTTCACCTTCATACACTAAGATATTTTGTTAATTTCTGTATTCACTATTTTTAGTTATATCTATTCCTTAACTTTCTTCATTTGCTAAGTACATCCTTCACTGGCTCTTTTAATAAAAGCTATAAATGGTAAATTCTCTTAATCTTTGGATGTTTTTCTTTAAACCTCATTTTTTTAAATGATAGTTTACTTGGGTATAAAATTATAAAGTGGCAGTTATTTTCTCTTATCACTTGAAGATATTGTTCCATTGCCTATGGCTACTATTCTGATAGGGGGAAATTACTATTGGTACATTTGTCATTATTTCATTAATTTACTTCTTCTCTCTGTTGCCTTTAAGATTGGTCTTTTTAAATTTAATATTCTGAAATTTTAGTATCATAATCTAGGTTTAGATTTCTTTTTATTTATCCTACTTATTTCTTCTGTCTTTTCTTTCACTCTGGGATGCATAGCCATTAAATCTTCAAATATCTCTTCTCCACAGTTCTCATAATTTTTATTTCTTTAGACAAATTTACTTAGTACTATCTTCCAATTTGTTGTTTTTCAGCCTTGTCCTGTCTAGAATTTAGTCTATCTATTGAATGTTTTAGATCTATGATTATATTTTTATTTTCCAACTTATTTTTAAAATATTTTATGCACATTTTTATTAATTTTATAGAGAGATGAAGGAAAAGGGAGAGAGAGAGAAACTTCAATGTAAGAGAGAAACATTAATCATCTGTCTCTCATACACACCCCAACTGGAGATTGAATCCACAATCTGGGTGGGTGCCCTGCACGGGAATTGAACTTGTTACTTTTTTGGTGCACAAGACAACGCTCAACCAACTGAACCACACTGGCCACGGCTAAAATATGTTTCATATACATATGTTCTTGGTTCACTAATAGCTTGGTTTGATTCATGATCTTTTCCTTTATGTGGCCCTGCTCTCATCCCTCAAATATTTTTGCAAGTCTTTTCTCTCCTATCTTGATGAACAGCAAACATTAATATTATTTCATGTGACTTTAACTGTCTTTTAATATTTTTACATATTTTACAACTTTGGGTTTTCTTTCTGAGGGTGGGAGTCAAAATATCTGCCTGCATTTACTCCTCCATGTCTAGTTTTTTCTGCCTTCACCTGAGTCCCTAGATCTTCTGGCCTGAACTAGGTCTTATAATAGAAGCTAGGAGTTCTTACCTTCGAAGCATTCACAGATACAGTCACTGAAGCAAGAGATTATTTTAGCCCATAATTGGAATGTACACACTTCATACAAACTAAAAATCAGCCACTTTTCACAACAGGAGAGAGAACAGAACAGCACCCTAGCACTGCTGAGTGATCTTTGCACTGTTAGCCAGCCAAGTCCCAGGTACCCCACAGGATTTAGGCTCCACCCCTCCCGGGGAATCTAGAGACCCCCAGGACTCCCTCAGAGCTCTCAACCCCCTTATTCTTTTTTATTTTATGACCCACAGAGATGTGTACCTTCTTTTGAACTGGGGGCGGGGGGTTCCCCCTTCTTGTGCTTTATCTATCATTTCTATGTCTGGGAAGCAGCAGAGTTGCGTAGCCTCAAAGCATACATTTGCGAATCTCATTTCTGACCTCTTACTGATCATTAAAAAATCATATGATGGCTCAGCATCACCTCCCTGTCCTAGGCCACAATTATTCATCTGCTCTGTCTCTTCAAGACGCATGTCTCCTCTTTGTCAAGAATTGTTCCAGCCGAAACCGGTTTGGCTCAGTGGATGGAGCATTGGCCTGCAGACTGAAAGGTCCCTGGTTCAATTCTGGTCAAGGACATGTACCTTGGTTGCGGGTGCACCTCCAGTAGGGGGCGTGCAAGAGGAGCTGATCGATGTCTCTCTCTCTCATCCATGTTTCTAACTCTCTATCCCTCTCCCTTCTTCTCTGTAAAAAAATCAATAAAATATATTTTTTAAAAAAAGAATTGTTCTATAACAACCTCTATCATATCCTCCAGCCCTTTATTTGTCCTCACCCTTAACAGACAGAGAGCTTCTTCAGAGCAGAAGTTGGATTGGTTCCATCTCTCATCCCCTTTAAATTTCATTATGAATGCTTGACCAATACGTAGTGAATGAGCAATCAATAAATGCATATTTCTCTGAGTATCAGAAAGCCTACATACACTAGGTCTTTCTTAATTTGCTTTTTCTAACATCTATCAGCAAGGCTCTAAATGAAATGTGAAATTAAAACAGCTTTTCTCTTCAAGGCATCCCAAACGCCTAGCCTCTGCTCAGATGTCCGGGACACAGGTAGGGATTTTGCAGTCTTCCAGCTCCCTGAAACCCCAAGCAGTTTGTTCTTCTTGCCATTGCGAAACATAAATAGGATTTGTGGATAAATTATGCAAACTTTCCCTGGAAAATAAAAAAGATTTCTCCAAAACCCACAGGCAAACTTCGGAAAAGCCAAAATCAACCAGCTTCATTTTACATGCAGCACTTTCTACACCTCACCGTAAAATAATGTGGATGATTAAATCCACTAAAACTTAAGCAAACCAACATCCCACACTCCACCGAGGAGCATTACACATACATGTATGTGTGTGTACAGCTGTACGCGTTGACAACACGTGAACAGAACAGCCTCCCCGCGCAACTGAAGAAATAAATGGACGCCTGAGAGAATGTCAGCAGCAATTATTTTTAGATAGCTGGCACTCGCACTCTAAAAGCAGAAATAACTTAGATGTTTCCCAACGCAACTTGCTCCCGAGAGCTCCTGAGATTTTGCAATGCTCGCCTTGGAATGGTCTCTCCCATCTTGATGAACAGCGTACATCTCAGTTAAATCCCACCCCCTTCGTCTGGGCAGCCTCTGACTCCTGGCACACCCCCCTTGCCCACCTCCAGCAGGACAATTATTGGCATTTTTTCTTCACATGTCTGCCCTCCATTACCCTCCGGACTATCAAAGGTCCAGGACTAAGGATGATGTTTGCATCTCTGAGTCACAGCCTAGCCCAGGGCCTGATACATGACAGGCATGAGAAGACACATTTTTGTTGAATGAATGAATGAATGAATGAATGAAATGAAATGAATGGGTAGAACCACTCTGCAATATATTTCCAAACAAAGCACAAAGCACCAAACAGTTTCTGCTCTACCCAGGGAGTCCCTGCTCAAACACAATCTCAAAGCGATCCGGCCAAAACCCCGCTGACTCGCAGTGCGGTAAGTCCTTCTAAAATTAAAATCGGCACCCATCCCCTTAAAAAATCTCAGCCATTTTACACGAGCAAATAAACACTCCAATGACATGTTTTTCTATTAAAAACTCCTGGGCCTTAAATTTCTTTTTAATCACAGGCTTTAGTATTATTACACGTGTTCCATTAACAGGCATATCCAATGAATTCCCTTTCATAAACACTCGTATGTTCAGTGCAAACCAGCCAGGTGATTAATTTATAATTCTTGACACATTAGGGAGGTGTGCTGGAGGTAAGGAGTAGCGAGCAAGTCCTAGGATGGACTGTCTCTTATGCCAACACCACGGACACACACAGAGAAGGGCACACGCAAACAGCTGAGCCCACAGAGACACACACGCGCGCGCGCACACACACACACATGCCACCCATGAACACCCACTGTGCTGAACTGGCACTTGGATCCAACCTTGACAACCGATGCCTGCAGGCAAATAGCTGAGGCTAAATTGTTGCAGGTTCCTTTTCCCATAAAAATAATAATAACGAATAAAAATCGCTGGAGGGTGGCCAGAGCTAATGCAGCCTGATTTCTAAATTCAGCATCCTTCACCCCCCCACCACCCCCACGGGCTCCCCGCTCGCTGCACCACCTCCCTCCTGCCTTTCCGGGCAGGTGACTCCGTCCAGAATAAAAGGTCATTCAATCTCTGCTCAGGCCCCCACTCCTCATGCTTCCCCCCGAAACCTCAGGGATGGAGATGCACTCCGCAGGGAAGAAGAGAGCTTCAGACCGGAATGGAGCTGCCACTAACACGCTGTGTGATTTTAGGGGAGTTGGTTCCCCTCTCTGCGCCCCATGAGCACATTTACAAATGAGTAGGTGAGGTTGGCTGTGATGATTCCTTTTCCTTCCCATTGAAAATATATATATGCGCTTTTATTGATTTTAGAGATAGAGGGAGAGGGAGAGGGGGAGAAAGATAGAAGCATCACTGAGTGAGAAACACCAACTAGCTGCCTCCTGCACACCCACCACTGGGGATCAACCCCAAAACCCTGCATGTGCCCCAACCAGGAATCGAACCGGTGACCTCTTGGTTCATAGGTTGCTTGATGCTCAACCACTGTGCCACACCGGCCAGGCTCTTTCTCATTTGTTATGGAGCATTTAGATGCTGACGTCAGACGAATGGAGTTCAACTCCCAGTGCCTGATTCGTCTGTGACATGGCGATGATGATCATACGATGACATATTCTATGTAAAGTGTTTACAACAGGACCCAGCAAGCCTTCTGAATAGCCGGTGTTACAACCGTTTTAAGAATTATTTCTGCCGAGACCGGTTTGGCTCAGTGGATAGAGCGTCGGCTTGTGGACTGAAAGGGCCCGGGTTCGATTCCAGTCGGGGGCATGTACCTTGCTTGCGGGCACATCTCCACTGTGGGGCGTGCAGGAGGCGGGTGATCGATGTCTCTCTCTCATCGATGTTTCTGACTTTGTGTCCCTCTCCCTTCCTCTCTGTAAAAAATCAATAAAATATATTTTAGGAAAAAATCAATAAAATATATATTTTTTATAAAAGAATTATTTCTGAAGCTCCTGCTCTGAACACGGTCCGCCTCGTTTCTGTATTTCAGAAGAAGAGAACACTAACCAAAAGGCAAACCAATGAACATTCCCGGTCACCCGAGGGGACCGTCATCCTGCCTCAAGGCTGTGACTCTGGGCCTCCTGGTGCCCGGGGAGGACCGGGGCCAGGCCTGGGGCAGCGGCTCCGGGAAGCAGTGAGCTGGCACCGCCAGGGGAACGCACACAGAGCCCTGGCCGCACCGCTCCTGGCCGCCTCTAGCCCTCTCCATCTCTCAACTTCACGGTCACCAAGAATCACACATAAAAAGCCCGGGGACTGAATGAATATGGAAACGGCACCGCTTTCAACCAGCCCGCCATGTGGTCAGCCCGGGCCCCCTCCAGCCAGGCAGCGCTGGTCTCAGCAGGATGGAGGGAAACTGCACTTCGGCCTCCGGAGCCATCGGTGAGAAATGCTCTGAGGACCGAAGGCCAGAAAAACAAACACCGCTCCCAGGGCTCCGTCTCCCAATGCCCTCGCTCCTCGGAGCTTTCCTCCCGCATGAGTCACTGGAAAGTGCTCTTTAAAAAGCAGGTATTTGTTTTTCTTTTATGCCCCTTTGAATACATTGCTGAGCAGTAACCAGGACAGAAATAACGGTGATTAAACTGAGGGCAGAGGCCTGGGCCGGAGGAAGGTTATCCTGGATCTGTGTGTGTGTGCCTCCTTTTACACCAGAATGTCCCCCGACCCTAGAGCTGTGTCCTTAGAAATCTCTCTGCTCTGGGCCTCTGCCTCCAGCTGCTCAGTGAGAGCCATAGAGCCATGGTCCCTTTTCTTCAGTGGTTTCAGGCTCCCAGCCACCAGCTCCCACCCTCTGCTGGCCTACGGTTTTCCTATAATATAATATAATATAATATAATATAATATAATATAATATAATATAATATAATATAATATAATATAATATAATATAATATGCAAACACATCCAGGTCTGCATGCACCTTCATCAGAACGGCCAGGGGGTGCCCAGCAGGTGTCCCCAGAAGCAGGTAGATGGGCCACAGCTTAGTCAGGGTGGAAGAAGGAGGGCAGAGAGGATGCCTGGCGGGTGCAAGGCATGCTGGGATGCCACCTCCTTTAAACTACAGCTCACCGGTAGGATGCAGCACCGTGAACCCTAACTTGAACCATGGCCTCTGGTAATAACACTCGATCAGTATCAGCGCATAGGTGGGAACACAGGTGCACCCTGATCTCAAAAGTTAGTAACAGGGGAGACTGCAGGGGAAAGAAATGGTACTGAGCTCCCTGTACGTTCTGCTCAGTTTCTCTGGCAGCTTCGATCTTCCCTAAAAAATAGTTCATCAATTTCTTTAATATATTTTATTGATTTTTTTACAGAGAGGAAGGGAGACGGAGAGAGAGTTAGAAACATTGATGAGAGAGACACATCGATCAGCTGCCTCCTGCACACTCCCTACTGGGGATGTGCCCGCAACCAAGGTACGTGCCCTTGAGCAGAATCGAAGCTGCGACCCTTCAGTCTGCAGACCTATGCTCTATCCACTGAGCCAAACCGGTTCAGGAAAGTTAATCAATTTTTAAAAATATCACTCGCCCCATCTCTGGCGCATCCAACAAGGTATCTCGCCTTAGCCAGCTGGCGCTGCTGCAATAAATCACCAATTACTAGGGGGGCTTATATAACATTTATTTCTCAAAGTTCTGAAGAATGAGCCCAAAGTCAAGGTGCAATTCGGTTAGGGTCTAGTGCATGCCCTCTGCTATTTTTTTTACCCTCAGGAGGCTTGCTCTTTGGTATCTTCTTTTAAAGGTATGAGTCCCATTTATGAGGGCTCCACCCTCGGGGCCTAATTATCTTTCAAAGACCCTACCTCCTCTACTGTCATATGGAGGGTCACTGTCATATGGGGCACACAGACAGTTAGTTCATGACCATATCTTGTCCGCAATGCTTATCTCTGTCCCATGTCACTCAGAACTATCTGACAAAGCATGATCATGCCTATATTTATGTTTGTTGTTGGTTCCCACCTATTTCTGACATTAAAATGCAGAGTTTATGAATGTTTTAGTTTACTGATATATTCCCAGCACTGCCGCCTATATAATTGACACTCAATATTTTTTAAATTAATGAATGAATGAGTGGAGTTGGCATGCAATGAAGTGAAGGAGAACCCCATGAGGGTGGGAAATAGCCCTTAGACAAAGAAAAGGGATAGCAGAAACCTGTTTGGCTCAGTGGCTAGAGCGTCGGCCTGCAGACTGAAAGGTCCCTGGTTTGATTCCGGTCAGGGGCATGTACCTTGGTTGTGGGCACATCCCCAGTAAGCGGCATGCAAGAGGCATCTGATCGATGTTTCTCTCTCATCGATGTTTCTAACTCTCTATCACTCTCCTTTCCTCTCTGTGAAAAATCAATAAAATATTTTTTTATAAAAAGGATGCCCCTGCCTTCAGGCGTGATTCCTCCACCCCCTGAACTCACAACCTTCCACACTCTCCTTCATCCGGCAGAAGTGTGTCCAGCCCCTGAGAGTGCTCTGTTTCAGTGACTGGCATTCACTACCCTGGCTAATCGACCCATTTCACAGAGAAAAATCTGAGGCACGGTTGTGGCAACCTGTCCTTGTTGGTGCTGGAGCAGGCGTTTGGACTCAGGCGGTCAGTCTGAAGCCAGGAGTTTCATCTACTGTAAGTGTGGGCTCAGGGGTGGCCAAAGTCCCTTCATTCGGTGACATTCTCTGATACTAGGGAAGTCACCAAGCCAACTTCCAAGAACTGGGGGCAGGCAGAGCGAATGGGTTTTCTGGAACGAGGCCTCCCAGGCGTTTTGTGTCCATACACAAGGCCTATACTTAATTTTGATGCAGATGGAATGTGGCATTTTCTGTTCATTAAATGCCTCGATATAAATTTATGGGAAGAATGCCTGTCTTGTATTTCATAGAGTCCCGAGAGAGCTAGGAAAGGGGATTAAGCCACCCAGCAGCACTGTGTGCAACTAATTAACTGGCAGATTTCACAAATGCTGGCCACGTTATGGTATTACCCACAGAAGAGAGGAAGGTGGTAGCCGTGGACGGAGGGGCAAATCTACGGGAAAATGGAAGTTAACGTGGGTTCCTACTCGTTCTGTGCCCAGCAGCTGGGAAGGAGCGTCTACAGACATAGCTTCAGCCCATCGTTCTGACACCGCTGGGAGACAGGCGTTAAAACCCTCCTCTGCAGAGGTCACTTTCAGGGGACCATTCCTATGGGACACAAATGTCTTCTATTTTAATATATTTTATTGATTTTTTTTACAGAGAAGAAGGGAGAGAGGTAGAGAGTTAGGAACATTGATGAGAGAGACATCGATCAGTTGCCTCCTGCATGCCCCCTATTGGGGGTGTGTCTGCAACCAAGGTACATGCCCTTGACCGGAATCGAACCTGGGACCTTTTAGTCCACAGGCCGATGCTCTATCCACTGAGCCAAACCGGTTTCGGTGGGACACAGATATCTTTGCAGTTTTTGCCTGTTCACAGAGGTGTCTTCACATACGTCTTCTCCTTGTCACCAAATACCCAGATGAGGCATATTCTGCCTCCGAAATTCCAAGAGACTTGAATTTGTACCTCTTTTCCAGTTGCCAGATGATGGATCAAATGCCCTAACTCATCTGTTACCTTAGAAGGGATATCTTTTTTTAAAATATATTTTATTAATTTTGTACAGAGAAGAAGGGAGAGGGATAGAGAGTTAGAAACATCGATAAGAGAGACATCAATCAGCTGCCTCCTGCACGCCTCCTACCGAGGATGTGCCCGCAACCAAGGTACATGCCCTTGACCAGAATCGAACCTGGGACCCTTCAGTCCACAGGCCGATGCTCTATCCACTGAGCCAAACCGGCCTCGGCAGAAGGGATATCTTGCCATGCCTCACACCACCAGCTCTCTGGAAATTCTGCTAAGATAGAAGGACCCAGAATTGTTGTCAGATTCACTTCCCACTCTCTAACGTGCAAATGTCTCCGCAACGAGTCTAGAATAACCGCTATTTCTTGCTCCCTGGGTCCCATCAGTACAGCAGCATCAATGCAAAAGCCATTGCGGTGCCTTGTGGAAGCGAATGGCAATGCCTTGTGAACCGAATGCTGGCACAGCGCCGGAGAGAGGACAGATCCCTGTGTTAGGGCATGAAGCTGCATGGCTGGCCCTGATGGCCGAAACCCGAACAGCTTCTGGTGCTCTTTGTGACCAGGCGGTTCCCGGTTAATAACTGCGCACCAGACGTGGGGGAACGTGTTAATTTGCTCAAGAAATGAAACCACATCTGGCGCATTAGCTGCGACTGCTGTCACCACCTGGTGAAGTTTACGACCATCCGCTGTCATTCTGCAAGATCCATCTGTCTTCCGCGCAGGCCAAGCAGGTGAGGTGAATTGGGGGGTGCGGGGGGAGGGGGATCTGGTGGAAATTACCACCCTGCGTCTTTCTGATCCACGCAAGCGGCACTCACCTGTGCAGTACCGGCGGGAATTCGGGAGTGCTTTAGGTTGACTATCTTCCGGGGTAGAGGCAGTTTTAATACGTTCCACTTCCCACCAGAGCAGCGGTTCTCAACCTGTGGGTCGCGACCCCTTTGGGGGTCGAATGACCCTTTCACAGGGGTCGCCTAAGACCATAGGAAAATGCAGATATTTACATCACGATGCATAACAGTAGCAACATGTCATGGTTGGGGGTCACCACCCCATGAGGAACTGTATGCAAGGGTTGAGGCCTGAGGAAGGTTGAGAACCACTGCACCAGAGCAGCCTTCATGTCATATATAGGTCAGGAAGCCGATGCAGAATTCCAGTTCTGTCAGCCGCTGGGTATATCTGTCCTGATGGTGCGCTCAGAGCTGGGGAGATGGCCCCCAGGTGAGATGGCCTTGAGCTAAAGCCCATTGACCTCCTGACCTCCAAAAGCCCTTCTGACCAGTGGACCGGTGACGTTTGGGTCTCTTGGAATCAGACTTTGTTCAAAGCCGGTGCCAGGAGCTCCCGGAAGTTCTGATTATTCCCTTTCCCGTGAGGTCCACTTACGCTGGTCAAAGGTCACAGCCTTTGGGGAAGACGGAGAGGAAGATTAACAGTATACATGTTGGCAGTGTACCGGTACCCTTCCTCAAGGGGACCCAGCCCCCCTTCATCGGAGGGGTCCGGAGTCTCTAGACTAGTTCAAGGTGGTGACATTCTGTTTGTATGATTCATGTTCAACTTTTTTCACTTGACCTTGAACTTTTCTGCTTCTGTAGATCAGATGAGAATTTAGTCAACTTCTTATCTCTTTCATTTCTAGAAGCACCAGGATCAACCACCCAGTGCCACTGGTCTGCACAAGTCAGAGTCACCTGATCGCTGGTTGGCGCTGCTGTCCATTATGGAAATGACACCTACCTCG
This sequence comes from Lasiurus borealis, assembly GCA_004026805.1. Lineage (NCBI taxonomy): Eukaryota > Metazoa > Chordata > Mammalia > Chiroptera > Vespertilionidae > Lasiurus > Lasiurus borealis. Next base: position 5,167 of record PVJN01032727.1, on the reverse strand, counting down.
CCTTTGGTAGCTAAGTGCCACCACTAGACCCCCCATGCCCTGGGATGCAGTCACTCCATTGCATGTACATGTCTCATTCAGTGACTACGGTCCCTCTCATAAGCTCTGGCCTAACAAAGGAGCAACCACAGAGCTCTTTGCTGATGCAGGGCTGCCCTCTCAAGTTCATTTCTCCGAGTAGCGCTCAACACTGTGTCTACTGGATCCTCCTGGTAACGGTTCCAACCTCCCTGAGCCTCTGAATCCTTCCAGCTCCATTAAAGCAGAAAGTTCAGCAGAAACCAGTTTGGCTCAGTGGTTAGAGCGTAGGCCTGCTGACTGAAAGGTTCCAGGTTCGATTCCGGTCGGGGGCATGTACCTTGGTTGCGGGCATATCCTCAGTAGGGGGCGTGCAGGAGGCAGCTGATCGATGTCTCTCATTGATGTTTCTAACTCTCTATACTTTTCCCTTCCTCTCTGTAAAAAAATCAATAAAACATATTTTTTAAAAACAACAACAGTTGCCACTGTGGGGCACCTCTTTCAAGTCTACATTTCCACCAGCCAACCAGCCAGACTGTGGGAGCCTTTTCTAACGTTCTAATGCCACACATTCAGTGCAGAATCTCTGCTCAGTGAGCCCGTACCACTAAGTTCAGCCTGATCCTACTGTATATTCTTGCCCTCGTTATCCCATCCCTTAATATCCATTCCCACACACATTAGATCTGCATAAATCAGAAAACTCAAGTCCTTGCTTATAAGTGCATCCTACCGCCTTATGGGTAACACTTTGTACCTCACCTTTAGGTCTAAAAGCAAAAAAGGGGAGTGAGGTGCGTGCTAAGGAGAACAGACCAGGGGAGGCATTGCGTTTTCCTCAAGCGATGCAGGGGCGATCCCCTCAGGTGAAGATGGAGAGGCCTCTCCCACAGGAAATAGGAAGGGCACTTCCATTGGTAAAAAACAAACAAACAAAAAAAACAAAACTCATCAGAAATTAAAAGCTTACTGTCCCAGCTTCATCAGGCTCTTCCCACACATCCTCATCATAGCTTTCAGTGTCCCTGTCTTTCCCTGTCCTCAGTTATAAAGTAGACACTCTGCCCTATCAGTGTGACTCAGTGGTTGACACCCAACCATGAACCCAGAAGCCCCAGGTTCTATTCCCGGTCAGGGCATATGCTGGAGTTGCCGACTTGATCCCCAGTAGGGGCATGCAGGAGGCAGCTCATCAACGTTTCTATCTATTCCTCTCTCTTCCTCTCTCTGAAAAGCCATAAAAACCTATTTTGAAAAAATAAAATAAAAGTAGCCCAGCCGGTGTGGCTCAGGAGTTGAGCATTGATCTATGAACCAGGAGGTCACAATTCGATTCCAGGTCAGGGCATGTAGCCGGGTTACAGGCTCGACCTCCAGTGCGGGGCATGCAGGAGGCAGCCGATCAGTGATTCTCTTTTCACGACTGATTCTCTCTCCCTCTCTGAAATCAGTAAAAATATATTAAAATAACAAGTAGACACCCATTGAGGCTGATAAATCAGCTTTCATTTTAACTGAGTCCGTTGCAGAATGATATTCTGCCTTTAATTTTCACAAACCTCAGCCACACACAGAAGCTCTTGGGTTCCTCATGCAGCACCAGAGCTGGGAATCCAAACCCCTGGCCCCATCCTTTTCTTTCATTTCTTCGTCCAGCAAACATTAGAGGCAACCAGCCAACTCCGCTGCATTCATGAGTTTTCTCAAACTGCATTAAAGTGTCACCCACACAGTCACCCACAGCCCTGCTTCCTAGGCGCAGTGATTAGGCGTCTGCACTGCAGAGAGTTTGCGTATCTATCGCAGATCCTGCCAGGCACTCTGGGTGTTCTTTACTACTGGAAATGGTTATTAGCATCTTTAATCTAATCACATTAAAGAGCCAAGTTCAGAAACCACAGAACCAATTTAGAAAACTCATCCTTCACATTCTGCTCTTTGAATGGCTCTTAGTACCCAAATCTGAATGAGTCAGGGTTCCCCAGAGATTTATCATGAGAAATGGACTCACGTGGTGATGGAGGCTGAGAAGCTCAGACCCAGGAAAGCCAATGATATAGTTTTGGTACAAGTCGGAAGTTTGAGACCCAGGAGAGAAAATGGGGTAAGTTCCAGTCCAGGGCCAAGTCCACAGGCAGGAGAATATTGATGTCCCAGGTGAGCCACAGTTAAAGGAAGGGAGAGAGAGAGAAAGAGAGAGCGAGAGAGGGAATGCTCCCTCATTCCACCTCTTGTTCTATTCTGCTTTCAGTGGATTGGATGAGAAGGCACATACACTGAAGAGGGTAGTTTGCCTCCCTCAGTCACCAATTCAAATGTTAATTCCATCCAGAAACGTCTTCACAGACACACCCAGACCAATGTTTAACCAAAAATCTGGACACCCCATGACTCGCTTGAGAGAGAAATAACCATCTCAATGCCCAACACATAGAAGAATGTCAAGAAATAAATGCATTTGGTGAAAGTATCTGTCCCACTTTATATATCCAGCCCTTGCTCTTATATTCAATATCTACTCACAAAATCCTCTGGTTCCCAATGTCACCTCCCCATGGTTTCAAATTTCCTTCTAGAACACTAAAGATTTCATCATGCATCAGGAAAGTGACACTATTCCTTTCTGCAACTTTAAGCAAAATGTACAATGAAACCAATTTTTCCATAGGCTAACTGATTCAGAGTTAAGTTCCTAGGCATCTGGTCAACATTATAACAGCATGATTTTATTTATTTTTTAATATATTTTTAATATATTTTTATTGATTTTTTACAGAGAGGAAAGGAGAAGGATATAGAGTCAGAAACATCGATGAGAAGGAAGCATTGATCAGCTGCCTCCTGCACACCTCCAACTGGGGATGTGCCCGCAACCAAGGTACATGCCCTTGACCGGAATCAAACCTCGGACCTTTCAGTCTGCAGGCCAACACTCTCTATCCATTGAGCCAAACTGGCCTTGGCATATTTTTAAAATATATTTTATTGATAGAGAGTTAGAAACATCGATGAGAGAGAAACATTGATCAGCTGCCTCCTGCACACTCCCCACTGGGGATGTGCCTGCAACCAAGGTACATGCCCTTGACCAGAATCAAACCCAGGGACCCTTCAGTCCACAGGCCCATGTTCCATCCACTGAGCCAAACCGGCCAGGACATAACAACATGATTTTAAATGAAATGATATTATTTGAGGACCTGGTGTGCTATGGTTTTGTAACCATAACAAAAAACACAACTTAGGGAGTGCTTGCTATGTACTCCATGAAAAGGTGTACTAGCCTATTATCTCATTTAATCTTCTGACAAACCAGGGTTTGGGCAAAGGCCCTGATCTCCAGTTTAGTTCACCTCTCTGAGGGATGTGGGACGGGGGCAGCCCCACTTCAGACACTGGCTCCTATCTTTGCTCAGAGTAGACAAATTGGCAAAGTGGAGGGAGCCTCTGTGTCCTGACCGGGAAAATGGGGGGAGGGGTAATAAGTGGGAACAAAGGAGATGATTTAACATACTCTTCATCACATACTCGCTGTAGTGCAGGGCACCACCCCAGGTTGCAAGCATGCAGGGGTGCCCAGCCTCCTGGAGCTTATACCCCAGAAGGAAACGCATGTAAACCATTTGTACTGTGAGCATGAAATCCGTGTCCACATGTCCTCTATTGAAGGAAAGTCAAGGAATCAGCAAAGGAAAATTACTTGTTTCTGCTCATGTTTCTTCCCCGAGTCCTGATCTCTTCCTGCTATGGAAGGCAGCCAGAATCACTATAGGTATCTTTTTTTTTAATTTTTAAAGCCTCATCCAAGGATATTTTTCCATTGAGTTTTAGAGAGAGTGGAAGGGAGGGGGAGAGACAGAGAAAGAGGAACATCGATGTGACAGAAACACATGGATTAGATGCCTCCCACACAAGCCTTATCCAGAGCCAGGGATCAAGCCTGAAACCAAGGACCCTGGAATCGAACCCGGGACCCTTCAGTCCACAGGCCAATGCTCTATCCATTGAGCCAAAGTGGCTATGGCTAGCTTCCATTTAAGACATTGAGAAGATTATAAAGGCAGAGGCCAATAGACGGTGCACATAAATCTCTCTCAAATTTGTATTTGAGTCAGAAGTCCTAGACCCTTCCTTCCGTACCTCCAACACGCAGGTTAATAACTGATTCCCCCAGAGGAAGTGTGTGTGTGAGAGACCATTGTCAACCAGTGAATCTGTGAAGAGTCAGGCCACAAACATTTGAGGGTTTGTGGACCACGGGGCAAAACTGAGACACTTGAGACACTTTCACAAGAGAGAAAGTTAGATCCAGACACTTTGTATGGTTAAAATATCTTTAAAACTGAGCATTTTTAATGATATTTGTGTGATGAAAATATAATTCTTTTTTAAGGGATAACATTTAGCATAACTGTGGTTCAAAGTCAAAGCTCCCTATTATCAAAATCAAGATTGATTAAAAACTCCACCTGTGAATGCTAATCTATAATGACATTTGATGGGTTTCATCATTGAAAATGTATTCTTCTTTTGATTGATCTTTCTCAACCATTTAAAACTCTAAAAACAAGGCTCTGGCTGGGTAGCTGAGTTGGTTAGAGCATCGCACCAATATGCCAAGGTTGCCGGTTCTATCACCACTCAGGGCACACATAAAAATCACCCAATGAATGCACAGCTCAATGGAACAACAAATCTCTCTATATATCTATCCATCTATCTATCATCTTTCTATCTCTCTTTCTCTAAAATCAATAAATTAAAAAAATATTCAAAACGTAAAAACCACCATTAGCTCATGGACCGTGCACACAGACGGGAGTGGCCCTCACCTCCTACAAATTTGCTAGAATCTGCAACATAACTGCGGGCCCGTCTTGTCTCAGCCAGATGACTGGATGGTTTTTCCTGGATAGAATGCTGCCATTTCCACCTTCAGCTCTGGAAGCCTCTCCCTTCTGATCAAGTTTAATGAGCAACTTCAGGAATTCCTTCTCATAGAGAGGGAAGGAAGGGAGGAAGGAAGGGAGTAAGGAAGGGAGGGAGGGAGGGAGGGAGGGAGGAAGGAAGGAAGGAAGGAAGGAAGGAAGGAAGGAAGGAAGGGAAGAAGGGAGGAAGGAAAGGAGGGAGAGAGGAAGGGAGAGAA
>PVJN01032726.1:0-25100 GCA_004026805.1 Lasiurus borealis | reverse complement strand
AACCTAAAATTGATCTAAAAAATGAAGACTGTTAAAAATGTTTTTAAGTTGTTAAAAAGATACTTAAAATAGATAAATAAAATAGTAAACAGGTACTTAAAGAAGGTGTCATTAAATAACATTAACAATAGTAATAATTATTGAAGCTAAATGAGAGGTATAAGAGAGATGTTCATTTGCATTTCCCACAACTTTGGGGTGTATTTGAAATTTTTCCACAGTAAGAAGTAAAATAGTAAGTAAACAAAACTCTGTGCTAAGACCCTTCCTGCCTGCCCAGTTCTAGGTCTGCTGCATGTCACCTCTCCAGGGCCCAGAACTGCTCTATACTTATACACATACTATGACAGGCCGCCTCAGCCATGTCTCAGTGTCCCTGCTCGGCATCCGCTCCCTTGCCCCATCACAGAGGTTCTCAGCAAACTCAGCTGCAGCACCGGCCTGCACACTGGCCCCAGGCTCCAGGTGGGTACCCAACCCTCAACCATGGCCGCAGCACCAGCCCTGACCCTGTACACAGCGCACCATAGACCGCCCCTCCTGCCTGGGCTCCCACCCAGCTCCCCATTGCAGGTCTCCCTGTCCTGTACTTTCTCCCTGTCCAGTACCCCCTTTTTCTTCACTCGCTCCCCTCTCTCACCGGAGTCAGCATGCACCAACCTCTCACAGCTTAAAAATGAAACCTTTCACATGGTCCAGCATCCCCCTCGGTCAAGGACTACTTTGCTCCTTTTTCCAGTCAGTTTTCTAGAAGGGCTGGTGTACATTTGCAGGGTCAAGGCACGCAGGAGTGCTCCACTGTGGGGCCTGTGGAAGCTGAAATCCGGCCTCTTCCCCTCTCCCCGAGCCCGAGTGCTGGCAAGAGGGTTTGATCTGCCTGGAGGAAGGTGTGTCCCTTTCTGACTCGCACAGAGGCACCATATGGTCTACAGGAGCCCCACTCTCTCCGTCTCAGTGTGACATCTCCACTCACTGTCAAAGGCCCGGCTCCTGCCACCCCCCTCCCCCATGTACCCTTGTCCAGGGCACCTGTATCCTCTCAAGGCCACATCCCAAGGCCCCTTCAGGAATCTGATTTTCTGAAGCATCTGCATCACTGTGTTTCCTCCGAGGTCTTTTCTGTCCCCTTGGCTTCTGTGACCCAAGTTTCTGGATCTTGTGAAGGGAGTAAGAAGCATAAATCGATATATGAAATAGTCACAGGGATATAAAGTACAGCACAGGGAACATAGTTAATAATGTAACACCTATGTATGGTGCCCGGTGGGTCCTGGAAATGCCGGGGGGGAAAGGGAATCATTCTGTAAAGTATGTGATTATCTAACCACTATGCTATACACCTGAAACTAACACAAAATAATAATTAATGTATACAATTTTTTAAATTAAATAATAAAAGACCACTTCCCTCAGTCTTTCTTGGGCTTTCTCTCATCTGTCTCCCTGGCCTAGCCCTGCTCCCGTGTTCCAGCTGCCCACTGCCATGTCCACCTACAAGTGTGGCTTCTCTCTAGTCCCTCTCCGCCTCCTATGTTCTTCACCTGGGCAAAAGGCACCACCATCTAACCGGTTCCCCAGTCAGCATCCCTGGAGTCACCCTGACCTTCCTCCCCTCCCTGCCCCATCCGATGAGTCCCTCTCTCTCCCGCCCTCCCTCTGCATCCCCACTGCCCTGCTCAGACCCAACTATTACAATGGTCACCCCGCAGGCCTCCCTGCCTCCTGTCCCCTCTGCGTTAATCCACTCTCTTCAGGGCGGCCAGAGTCCTGGGAAGTAAGTCTCCTCATGCCACTCTGCTCAACATTCCTCCGTGGCTCCTCAGCCCAAAAGCAAATCCTGACTCTCAAGATGGCACTTGAGGCCTCCTCCCTAGCTCATGGTCCACTGACGCTAAGTGGCCCATACTTCCCCAAACATGACAGGCTTTTTTTTTGCCTTTTCCCAAGCCACTCACTTGGCCAGACTAGCCTTCCTCACACCCCTGTTCTCATGGCAAACCCCAACTCTTCCCTCAGAAGTCGGCTAAGGTGTTACCACCTCTGGGAAGTCTCCCTTGGTTTCTCCAGCAGACTAAGGGTCTCCCTCTTCTAAGCTGCCATCACAGGAACTGCAAGCAAGCTCCCAGACACCAGGGCCAGACCCATTCTGAGCGGGAGCACCAGCACAATGTAGGCGTGCAAGTTGTGGTCTTTATGTCGTTTCCTCTGCTCAATCATAACCTGGCCGTCCTCCACACTCAACTCACTGCCCCCTTTTCCAGGGGAGCACTGCCTGCTCTTCCTCAGCAATCGCTCTCTCCCATGTGGCTTTGGATGTCAGGCTCAACAGTGCTGTTTTCTCTGGTAGACTAGTGGCAATTAAGTTTTTCTTTACTGTGATTAGAGTAAGAAAGATATTTCTTACCCTAACCAGTTTGGCTCAGTGGACAGAGTATCAGCCTGTGGACTGAAGGGTCCCACGTTCGATTCCAGTCAAGGGCATGTACCTTGGTTGGGGGCACATCCCCAGTAGGGGCTGTGCAGGAGGCATCTGATTGATGTTTCTAACTCTATCCCTCACCCTTCCTCTCTGTAAAAAAATCAATAAAATATATTTAAAAAAGGAAGATATTTCTCATCATACTCCAGTATACATATGCATTATAATGTATTAGATACATATACCTAGCTATAAATATGCGCTCTCAGCCCGGCCCAGGCGAGGGCTCGGAGGGCGGTGATAAGCGCGCCCCCACGGCAGCCCGGGCTTCGACTGCGGCCCCTGCTGCTGCTGAGGCCTGGGGCGGCGGCAGGGCGCTGGAGCTGCTGGAGCTGCTGGAGCACTGTGTCCCGAGAGGGAGCTGCGCCTGCTGCCCTGCTGCCCTGCTGCCCTGCCTGCACTCGGCCTGCAGCACCTGCCTCAGCCCCCGGGCCGTCTGCCGCCAACAGCCCGGGGACACGGGAGCGGCGTGCGACGGAGCCACCGTGGACTGTCCTGTGTACAAGCAGCAGTGCTTCTCCAAAGTCATTGTGGAGAACTGTTTTATGCGTGACAGTGGCAGCAAGGCCCCCACTGACTCCCAGATCGCCAATCAGTGCTGCACCGCCTGCGAGGATAACGCCCCAGCCACCAGCTACTGCGTGGAGCGCTCCGAGCGCCTGTGTGAGACTTGCGTGGAGACGCACCAGCAGGTCAAGCACACCAAGGACCACTCTGTGCGCTCCACCGGGTCAGCCAAGTCCCGAGATGGTGATCGCACAGTGTGCTGCACCGTGCACAAGCACGAGCCTTCTGTGCTGTTCTGCGAGAGCTGTGACACCCTCACCTGCAGGGACCGCCGGCTCAATACCACCATTGTGGACCACCAATGCCACTTCCCGGAGGATGCCGTGAGGAACCAGCGCAAGCGCCCGGCCTCGGTGAGGAGCCTCGGGGACACGCATGCCACGCCGCAGAAGAACACCAAGGAGGTTCGCAGCTCAATTCGCCAAGTGTCCGACGTGCAGAAACGTGTACAGGGGGATGTTAAGATGGCTATTCTGCAGATCACGAAGGAGCTGAACAAGCGGGGCTGCGTGCTGGTCCACGATGCCCAGAAGGTAACGGAGGGGCGGCACTGGCCCACGACCAAGATCCAGAAGCCCAGGAGCACATCCTGCGCTTCGCCTCGTGGGCTCGGGAGACTGACAACAACACGGCCCTCCTGCTCCCCAAGAAGCTGATCTACTTCCAGCTGCACTGGGCTCTCAAGATGATCGTGGACCTCGTGGAACCCCGTAGAACCCCACGACGAGATTAAGTTCCAGTGGGACCTCAACGCCTGGAACAAGATCGCCGAGGCCTTTGGCAAGACCATGGCGGAGTGTCCTGGCACCAACTCAACGGGCCCTGTGCCCATGGCTCCTCCCCGGGCTTCAGGACCCTTGAGCAGCAAGCAGGGCCCTGGTGGCAGCCAGCCCATGGACATGCAGGAAGGCTGTGCTTCGCGTCAGCTGACCCTTACATGAGTGCAGAGCCCCACGTGTCCGTCGTGAAATGGTCCTGCTCAGGTGAGGGTGAAGTGGGCGGCCTCATGCGCAAGGTGCCCGGGTGAGCCTCCAGCGCCTGGGTCTTGACCTCACAGCTGGCAGCCAGCGGCCAGTCTTCAAGGTCTTCCCAGCAGCACCACTGAGAACTACAACCTGATTGTCAGGGAGCGGGGGCTGCAGCTACTGCCGGCTACCCGGGGGCTGCGCCCGCACCCCTGGTGCCCAGCCCCTGCCTGGCATGGCCATTGTCAAGGAGAAAGAGACAGAGGCTGCCATCGGCGCCCTGCCTGCCATCGAGGTCCCTGAGACCAAGCCCATGCTGGTGGCTCTGGCGGAGGGCCCCCGCCTGGTCTCCCCCAGTGGCAGCACCAGTTCTGGCCTGGAAGTGGTGGCTCGAGGAAACCTCAGCCCCAGCTGGCGGCCCCGGTCCCCTGGATGACAATGCCACCATCTGCCGCGTCTGTCAGAAGCCAGGCGACCTGGTCATGTGCAACCAGTGCGAGTTCTGCTTCCACCTGGACTGCCACATGCCAGCCCTGCAGGACGTGTCCCGGGAGGAGTGAAGCTGCTCGCTCTGCCACGTGCTGCCTGACCTGAAAGAGGAGGACGGCGGGGACAGCAGTGGTATGGTGGCCAAGCTCTCGCCAGCCAACCAGCAGAAGTGTGAGCGTGTCCTGCTGGCCCTTTCCTGCCAGGAGCCCTGCCGGGCCCTGCACCAGCTGGCTGCCGACTCCAGCTTTTCTATGGACCAGCCTGGTGGCACAGTGGACCTGACCCTGATCCGTGCCCACCTCCAAGAGAAGTTGTCGCCCCCCTAGAGCTCCTCTCAAGAGTTTGCCCAGGATGTGAGCCGAATGTTCAAGCAGTTCAACAAGCTGACAGAGGACAAGGCAGACGTGCAGCCCATCATCGGCCTCAGCGCTTCTGTGAGACTCAGATGAATGAGGCCTTGGTGATACCAAGCTCTCTGCTGTGCTGCTGTAGCCCCCACCGCTGAGCCTGCCTGGTGCTGGCCTGAGCGCCCAGGAGTGTCCAGTGGCCCTGGTGATGGCCCCTGAGCCAGCCCAGCCTGGGTGTGTCCTGTGAGCCCTGCCCTTCCCCTCTGGTGGTCTGCCTCCCACTCCTTGGTAGACCCATTCCCCGGCCCCTCACAATAAGGTTTTTACTTCTGTGGATTTAATAAAAACTTCACAAGTTAAAAAAAGTAATAATAAAATAAAATAAAAATAAAATGTGCTCTCAATAATATATTCATATAGTATATATTATTAGTCTGTTATATCATAATTCTATATCATATATTTAACATGAATATATACCTATTATATATTTAATATTTTATATATACTTAGTTTTACATATAGATGAAACAAAACGTATTTATTACATGAATGTACTCTGACATTTTCTGTTTCACTCCTTTTTATTAAATGCTGGCGATGACACTGAATTAATCCCACCCCACAAACTGTCCCACCCACCTGAAGCCTCTGCTGTAGCCCGTGGGGATCAGTAAGGCTTCCAGCGGGAGCAGCAGGACAGAGGGGGGATTAGAACACACATCTCAAATGTTCTAAGGGGAAGCGCCAATTTTTTTATTTCCAATCTGTCATGTATTTTACTTTTAAAAAACATAATAAAAATGAATTAGTAGAAAATAAAAGAATAAAGATACGTTTTAAATGCAAGCCCTGATTTGTATTACTAGCTGCAGTAGGCCATGTGGAGCGACAACAGGAACGTGCTGGGTGGGAGGTGGACACCAAGTAGGGGCCAGAGGCATGAGGTGGCTTTGCCAGTCCTTTTGATGCCCCCAAGTCCTCGACATGTGCCACACCTGCCCTCCCTATCTCTGTCCTGAAGCAATTCCAGTGTCCACAGTCTAAGGGGCTTTCCTGAGGAGAAGGGGCTGCTCTGCAGGCTCCTGCCTTGTCAAGAGGCCCAGCTGCCTGAGTTTGAATCTTGACTCAGCCACTAACTGGCTGTGGGCAGTGGATAGACTTAACCTCTCCAAGCCTCAGTTTCCTCCCAGGATTGTCCTGGCAGGTTAATAAAGCAAATCCGTACCTCAGGGCTTGGCCCAGGGCCAGAACCGGTTGGCACCCACCTTCTAGATGTCATGGTTATGATGCTGCTGTCGTCGCCTGTCTCGGAGTCATCTTGTCTTCACGGGCCCCTTGTCTGTGCCTCACCCACCTCAGCTCTTTGCTTCTCCTCTGCCCCTCACTCTCAGAAGATGTTGGCTGGCATCCTACATGGCAGAGAAAATAGTACATAAATGAGTGTGCAGTAAATTTTATTGACAGAAAGGATGTTTAGCAATTTACAATTTACAAATAATAATAAAATGCACAGTACTCTTTACTGTAAATTGCATAGAGCAAATTGAGCCTTACAAATGCTTTCATTGACTTTTAGCTTCCTGTGGAATCCACACCCAGCCTATAATTGACAGGTGAGTGTAGTTCCCATGTAAATGCTGGTGGATAGTTTTATTTGTGGCAATGACTAAGAAAAAAGTGACCCAATGAAGACACACGTGGGAACTTCACTTGTTTGTCAGTGATGTGAGCACATCTTCACTGAATGAAAGCATAGCTTTTGGACACTGGAAGACTTTGGCTCTTTTTTTTTTTTTTTTTTGTGCAATTTACCATGTAGTGGCAAATAGGCACAATATATATTTAAGTTTAATGTGCATTAACGTTTTCTCTATAACTTTCTTAAGTCTAGACAGTCAACAAACAATAAATCAAGCCCTGGTTTGTGGGGTCTGCAAACTTCTATGGTGTAAATATTTCCACCTGACCAATTTCAAGCTATTACTATGATGTCACTGAATGCAGAGTTGGGAAGTACAGCATAGTAACACATTATACAGTATTTCCATAGACATAACAGATGTAAATAATCTTACAAGTAAAACTAATACAATGTTGTAAAATTCTTAGGAAGTTTTGAGTATTTATCTTTGTTTCCAATATAACTGATCTAATTGTAATGTTATGTAATTAATTTTTAAGTAATAGCTAGGTTTAACTACTGCCTTGCAATGTTTCTAAAATGTCACAATCAGCTCCCAGGAGCTGGTGTGATCACACATCTGGATCCGTTCCCTTACCCCCAGCTGTGCTTTGAATGGAGCCTTCAAAAGCTCTCCAAACCTGATGGCCTCTTCCAATGTTCTTTTCAGGTCTTATAAGCAAAACTGAACTCATTTTCTTGCTCTCAAACCTGCTCCTCTCCAAAGCTGCCATCTTGGTGAATGAAGGACTTCACCATCCACTCAGCAACACAAGCCAGACCACATGGCATAACCATCCTGCCACCTTCACACCTTTTCTGGCATCAGGTCACCTGCATCTGAACCCCTTGCAACTCTGTACCTGCTCTCTGACCCCTGGCCTGCTCAGGATCACACCCCTTCATCTCCTCCTCGGGCCCTCCACAGCCTTCCTCGTGGCATCTAAAGCACTCACGTTCTACCCTGGTAGTATACTGGGAAAAGCCAGTTTCCCTGGAGCCCAACAGTCATTATCCCTGGTCCCCTTTCTCCAGAGTCATCTGTGGCTCACTCAATCTCCACCCAATGGCAGAACTAGCTAGTGTCCTTAACATATCCCACTCTCCAAATTCCCATCCCTCCATGCCAATCCCTGTCCTGGAATGTCCTTCTCCATTCAAATTCCTGATTCATAATTCTCAATCCTTTTGGACTCACCTCAAATATTAGCACCCTAATGAGCACCCCAACCCTAAGCAGAATCCATTCATTTGATCATTCACGCATTACTTCATTACTTATAGTGCCAACTATGCGCCAGGGTCTGTGCTAGATGCTGGGACGCAGAAAGGCACTTGGCTCTCAGAAAGCTCTAACAGGGGAAACAGAGCCAGGGCAACCAGCTCCCTGGTAGACAGAGCTCTGTGGGGTGCTGGAGAAGAGCAAAACGGGGAACCCTTACTCAGGCTCCTGGGGCTGGTAGCTCTTGGTCTGATATATATATATATATTTTTTAATATATTTTATTGATTTTTTTACAGAGAGGAAGGGAGAGAGATAGAAAGTCAGAAACATCGATGAGAGAAAGACATCGATGAGCCGCCTCCTGCACGCCCCACAGTGGAGATGTGCCCGCAAGCAAAGTACATGCCCCCAACCGGAATCGAACCTGGGACCTTTCAGTCCGCAAGTCGATGCTCTATACACTGAGCCAAACCAGTCTCGGCTGGTCTGATCTTTGATAGATGGGTAGGAGGTAGCCAGGGAAGGGATGGGGAGAGTGCTCCAGGCAGAGGGAAGCAGATGCAAAGACCCTGAGGCATGAGAGTGCCTGCCGTGCTGGGAGCTGCAGGTGATTCTGTCTGCTTGTCCTCCAGGGTCCAGAGGAAGGCAGGACCAGATCCATGGGGTTTTAACTGGCACATGGGAAAAGCTGAAATGGTGATGCCGGTGGGGGTAAAGGCAAGGGGAGCAACAGAAGTCTTCCTTCACCAGAGCCATAGGCCTTTCAGAAAGCTCAGTGTGAGAGATATAATGGAGAGAGGCACCTGATGAGAATCAAAACGCTGGCTGAGAGATGCAATGGGACAGTGCAAATAAGAAACCCTAAAGGGGAGAATCCAAGATGGCAGCATAGGTAAACACCTACACTGCTGCCTCGCACAACAATTTCAAAACTACAACTAAAAGACAGAACGGACATCATCCAGAACCACAGGAAAGCTGGCTGAGTGTAAGTTCTACAGCTAGAGGGAAAGAGAGGGGCTCACAGAGACCCAGAGGAGCTGCAAAAAGCTGAGGTACGGAAACGCGTGCGCTGAGAGAGCGGGTGCCGGAGTACCTGGCTGGCTTTCTCTGGCGGGAGGGAAATGGAGACTCCCAACAGCATTGAACCCCTTGTCTTATGACACTAAACCCCAGATCCAGCCGAAACTCATACGGGGGGAGTTTGGACTGTGAAAAGGGAGAAGCGCACAAAAATTTAGGGGAGTCGCAAAAGATCAGAGGTCTGGTGGCACACACAGCACTGCGCAGAGGATAGATCGCTGATTATGCCGCTGGCTTTCGCCAGTGGGCGGGAGACGGACCCTCCCAACTGTGCCACTTCTGAGTCCACTAAGCCCCTGTTTTGGGCGAAACCCTGGGGACCTAGACTCGTGTGGTCCTGGTGCGCAGGGGAGCTGGAAAGGTCTAGAGGCACTGCGAGCGCTCACGCACAAGGACCACTCCAGTGATTACCCAGTCACGTGAGACTCAGGGGCCGTGGAGGGCGGGGCCAACTGGAAGGCAAGGCAGTCCCTTAAGCCCTGAGACTCCACCCATCCCAAGCTCAAGAGAGGCTTCTTCGGTTTTGCAAGTCTGGTATCATAAGGCTGAATTCAACACAGAAGTTCCCCCGGCATAGTGAAAATGCTGAGACAAGGGAAGGGATCACAAAGAAAAGAAATGGAGGGAAAAAAACGACTGGATATAGAGTTCAAAACCACGCTTATAAGGTTTTTCAAGAATATGCTAGAAAAGATGGATAAATTTATCAAGTCCCAAGAGGAGATGAAAAAGGACCAACTAGAGACACTGACTGAAATAAAAAATATTATACAGAGTCCTAACAGAAGACTAGAGGAAGGCAAGAATCAAGTCAAAAATTTGAAATATAAAGAAGCAGAAAACACTCAACTGAAAAAGCAAGAAGAGAAAAGAATCCAAAAATTTGAAGATAATATAAGGAGCCTCTGGGACAACTTCAAGCGTACCAACATCAGAATTGTGGGGGTGCCAGAAGAAGAGAGAGAGCAAGATACTGAAAACCTATTTAAAGAAATAATGACTGAAAACTTCCCACATCTGGTAAAAGAAATAGACTTACAAGTCCAGGGAGCACACAGAACCCCATATAAAAGGAATCCAAAGAGGACCACACCAAGACACATCATAATTAAAATACCAAGAGCAAAAGACAAAGAAAGAACATTAAAAGCAGCAAGAGAAAAACAGTTCATTACCTACAAGGGAGCACCCATAAGACTGTCAGCTGATTTCTCAACAGAAGTGATGCAGGCCAGATGGGAGTGGCAAAAAATATTCAACATGATGAATAGCAAGAACCTACAACCAAAAATGCTCTATCCAGCAAAGCTATCATTCAGAATTAAAGGGCAGATAAAGAGCTTCACAGAGAAGAAAAAGCTAAAGGAGTTCATCAACTCCAAACCAGTATTAGATGAAATGCTGAAAGGTACTCTTTTAGAAGAGGAAGACGAAAAAGGTAAAAGCCAAAAAAATTATGAACAACAAATACATATCTATCAACAAGTGAGTCTAAAAATTAAGTGAATTAAAAATTTGATCTACAGAATAAACTGGTGAATATAATAGAATCAGGAGCACAGAAAGGGAGTGGACTGATCATTCTCAGGGGGAAAAGGGTGAGGGGTGTACAGGGAGAGACTGGACAAAACTCATACACCTATGGATGAGATAAATGGGAGGGAGGTAAGGGCAGAGGGAAGGGTGGGAGTTGGGTGGAGGGGTGCTATGGAGGGGAAAAAAGAGAAACAAATGTAATAATCTGAATAATAAAGATTTAATTAAAAAAATAAAATCAGAGAAAAAAAAAAGAAAGAAAGAAACCCTAAAGGCCACCTTCAGCAGCAGTGCTGGGGAAAGGAGCACACAGTTCAGGAGGGAAGGAGATGGAGAATCAGCAGTGCCTGGTGACCCCTGGAAAGGAGCACTAAGGGGGCTGCCCCAGTTTCTGGCCTGGGTGACCTGGAGAAGGGTGGCATTCTCTGGAGTGAAAATCCCAAAGCGTGGCTTTTTTCGGGTTACCACGAGTTCATTCCTGGAGATGCCGCTGGAGGTACAGCCAATGGCAAGGGCCCTCAGCAGCTGTCTATTGGAATCTGGACTTCAGGGACAATTCCTGACTGAAAGATGGAATTTGGAAGGCATCAGCAAGTTGGCATCTGGGAATCCTCTCCCTCAAGGAGAGGAGATGAGGGTTTCACACAAGCCCAGGAAGCAACAGCATAGAAGGGGCCAGCAGGAGGAGGAGACAGAAGTGGAGAAAGAGGAAGGAGCAGATAGCACAGGGACCCAGAGGACAGGAGAGGAGAGTGGTTCAGGGAGGGGAGGGTGCTTCACACACACCAAGTGTGGCAAAGATAGAGAAGTACCCGAGGATTTTAGCAACTTGGGGTTCACTGGGGGCCCTGGTGACGTTGGGTGAAGGAAGCATGGCTGGCGAAGAAAAGTGCAGGGCAGCAAAGGGAAGGAGAAGGCTGGGAAACGGGGATGATAGCTACCAGGGCTGTGGGGTCCCTAGGGAGACCAGTAAGGGAATGGATCCAGCCCCCCTGAAATATTAGCCTCTGGGCGGTGGAAGAATTGCCTTTGTGGAGATGAGGCAGGCAAGTATTCAGACTGACCAGCCAGGAAGCGGGACTCTGGGAAGCAGGTGCCAAATGGAGTTAGAAGTACAAGAGTGCTAGTGGGGCGGGGATACCTGGGAGCGGGGAGCAGGAAGAGGCAGAGAAGGCCTCCAGGTGCAGAGCGGGCAGGAGGACAGGCAGAGCCTCTGACCTGGGGCAGCAGTGGCCAAGCCCTCACACCCCTGCCATGCTCACTGGTGGCTGCAGCTGACGGGCACATACTCCCCCGACCCCCAACCTCCCTGGTTCCCTCTGGCAGGGAGGAGTGAACAGCACTCCGTCCACAGCAGGGTGCTCCCCACCTGGTGACCTCTGAGTTCCCAGAGAAGCGGGATTTGGGCAGCTGCCCACAGTGTAGTGTAGAGATGACATATGCGGGTGAAGACAACAGAAGGGGCTTGGAAGAATCCTAGGGAAGCAGAGAGGCTGAGGCTGGCTGGCTGAAGTTTGGCTGTGAGCGGAGACCTAGAGTGTGTGGCAGCTCCAATCCTCCCACTGGGGAGACGAGGGTGGCAGGAGGTTGATGGGACCCAGAGCTGAGATGACTAAGCTTAGTCAGGGGCAGTGGCAGAACAGACGAGAGGGGTTGGCAGGTTTGGGGCAGACTGTCTGATGTGAGGGAAAAGGTCAGGGAGGTGAGGACAGGCTGGAGGGGAGGGTGTGAGGAAACTCCAGGTGGAGGGGAGCGGTGGTGGGAGTTGTGGCTAAAAACTGGAAAGGAGAAGGCTGGGATCAGAAAGCAAGGACTCTGATAGAACAGTTCTGGGGATTGACAAGGTTAGGCGGTCAAGAGGGCATGGAGCCATGAGGCCATGTTCCCAGGATATGGGGTCATGGGCTGGTGACATCCCTGCCACATCCCCTGTCAGCTAACAGCCCTTTACCCCTGTGTCTGAGCCCCCAGAGCTCCTGGGGACAGAGCTGGTCCTCAGGCACATGCCTGGGAGCTCACTCATCCTTTAACAAATTGGTAAATTTGAAAACACCCGAAATCACTTGAGGAAAAGATTGTAGCAGATACATTTGAATTTGCCAAGAGATTTTGCTATCAGATTAGAGATAGAGGCCAAGTCCATGGTTTTCTCCCTGTGATTCCACGTTTTCATCAGTAAAATGTGGGCCTTGCTGAGTGAAAAGGGGAAAGGAGTGGAGTAAAGGAGACATGAGCCAGAACGCCCCTCACTGTGCAGGCACCGAGTGGGCACCAAAGATTATTTACCGAATGACGAGTCAGAGGAACATGAAGGAATAGCGAGACTGCCTGTTTGATGTCCCCTTTCTGTCCCTATGGTTAATGCACTTGCTTTTGGGCTGAGCCCGGGTCCATTTCTAGACAGCCTTGAGCCACAGGCATATGCTGGAGACTGTACACCTCAGGGCACAAGGGCAAATACCTGTCCTTACTCAAAAGTAACAGGAAGTTGCTAAATGAGCCAAAAGAAGAACCAGCTTGCTTGCTGCTATCTGTTCTCTCACCACACTCCGCTGTTGCTTCATTAGGGTCAAAGCAGGCAAGATAAAATCTGTCCGACTCACAGCTCAAAGACGCAGGAGTGAGAAATGTGGCCCAACTGCAGCTCTGCCCCCCACGCCCCCTCTGCCCACCCACGCCCCCTCTGCCCACCCACGCCCCCTCTGCCACTGTGTGGCCTGGGGCCCGACCCCGGCTGGGCAACCCCGGCGGCCTGTGCCCTGTGTGGCCAAGGTCTCTGGGCTTCCCTATTCTGATGTATCATGAGATCCAAATCTGGTTTTCTTTCTGGATGGTGGATCCTGTTGTTTTCATCTTCTCTGACAAGAAGTCGGGGATAAGTCAGAGAGGGTGGAAACCCACGATCCCCCCGCCCTGCTCTCAGCCACTGGCTTCACAGCGGGGCTGCGGAGTCCGTTTTCCTTGGAGGCCAAGCCCAGCCGCACAGCATCTCACTCACTCCAATCTGATCCTGGATGGGCGGCCTTCACCCCACCCAATCCAGGGTGGAGGTGGGGGTCTGGAACCAGTCGTGAGTCAATCTCTAGGCCTGTGGTTGAGTGGAAGCTCTCAGGCAGACCATGGGACGCCCTGGAGACTCTCCTATTCAGGAGAAAATATAACGAAGACACGTTCCTGCATATGAAACCCTTCCTGAAACCTGACATGGGGCCTTTGCCCAGAGGTGATTTTAATCATTCTTGTTGAATGCTCTCCAGAATTATTTGAGTGAATGAATGACATGGACACTGAGTCAGAAGCTTCTAAAACCTGTAAGCTTCTGGGTTAGAAAACCCTTTACCAGCCTCTTTTGTTTCACTAAGAGACCCCACCTCACCCCACCAGGGGACACCATAGCAGACGGACCCCTTCTCTCTGCAGGTCCAGCGTGAGACACACGCCACACACACACACACTCACACACACACACACACACACACACACACACACTGACATAGCATAACTGGATAACAATGTAAGAATTCAATTTCACCTAATCATTTTTTTCACTATGGGATTTTCCAATGTCTCAAAAGAAAATTACAACCCCCGGCAAGCCTATATAAGAAAACAACATAGAGACACTGGCAGCAAGCCCACTGTGGGCAGGAAATCACCACAAGGGGAAACTCTGCTCCCTCCACAGGTTCTGCAATCGTTTCAGAGGTGTCATTCCTGCTACTCCGACCATACCGTAAGTTGTGTAAGATGCTATTGAAAGAGCGTAGGGCTGAAAGGCAGAAACCTTAAGTTCCAAACCCACAGGGGCCCCCCTTCACTGTGACCTTGGGTGAACCCCTTAGCATCGCTGGACTATTCTGTCCATGTGTGAAATGAAGGGTGGCCTTCAGAACTTCTGTCTGAGATTCCCACTGTACGCAGAGGGCCTGCCCAGGTACTGCCAAGAGAGGGCTTATTAGGAGTACAAATGGGAAGAAATGGTCTAACAGGATTTTTGTCAGTGTAACGCCAAACCTGGCTCAGATTTGGTTAAACAAGCTGCCATTTCCCAATAATTTCATCAGGAAAGTTGTATAAAATGTATCTTGAGAGGTCACAAGTCTTGGAATTTTCTTTCTCCAAGTCAATTTTAGCCCCTAAGGGGAAGGGGAAATGGGTGGAAATTAGAAGCAGGAGTAACGATGGGGCAGCAGGGGACCGATGTGACAGAATCTCGGAGGGGAGGCTTGTTGGGGTCACTCTGAGCTGCACCATCCCAGGCTGTCCCGGATCTGTCTCTAGGTGGTGAGCCCCAGATACAAGTCCCTGTCCTTGAGTGATGCATGGCAACAGTGGCATCTGTCTGTCCAGAGATTGGTTGCAAACCCAGACACCACTTCCCACCAAGCAGGCAGGCTGAGGTACCCCAAGACCACCTTTGCATGAACATGATTAGCCACATGCCTGTACTGCTTTTGGACAGAGGACAGCCCTCTGCAGGGTAAGCACACAGGTGGGGCCCTCGCAGCAGCTTCAGAACTCTGAGAAATGCTTGCTCTTGCCCCGAGAACCTCATCCCCATGGGGTTCTCATGTTTCTGCCAATACTCCCTTCTCCGTCTCTCCAGGACTCAGGGAACCTGGGTGTTTCTACAGGAAGAGTTTTGAAGATGGTCACACACTTGTCCTAGAACATTTACCCTCTGAGTCCCTCTGACCCCCTGAGGGGACACAATCCAGAGGGCTACGCAGCTCAGCCTGAGTCAGGCCAGCTCTGTCCCTCACCTACCTTGTGGCTGTTTCCTCTTTCATAAAATGAAAACAATAGGTCCAACACAACAGCAGTTATGTGGATTAAATGAGATGATACATGGAGAGCACTTAGCCAAACCCGTAGCTAGCTCATCTTTACCATGATGTTACACAGAGCTACAAAAAACACTCTCACAGATTAAACCAACAATAGCTTCAGTAAAAATCTGTCTTCCTGGTCAGGTTACATGACTGGAAAAGGACAGGAATTCCAAAATAAAAGAAGCCTTAGCTTTCTCAGGAAGTGGCCAATTAATTGGAGGGCTGTGAGTGCCCACAGCTACTGTAAAGGTGACAGATAGCACCCACCTCTTCATGGCACAGCTGAGGAAAACAGGCTGAGAGACAGTGGGTGACGCGCCTGGGGCCGCAATGCAGGTTTGTGACAGTGCCTGGGCAAGCGACACATCTTCCTATTTCTCCTTGGTGTGGCCAGATTATTTTCTCAGATATTATTTGTGTTTAGATGGCTGCATTTTCCTTTCCCTTCCCAAGCCAGGGTCTTGGATCTGTCCTCCTTGAGCATGAGGACCAGACAGAAGCCACCCCAGGCCCTTCTCTCCTTAATCTGTTTCCTGAGCCTGGGCTCGTAGGGGACTCTTAGGGGAATGCCTTGAAGGTACTGTGGAAGGAAGAAATGATAGGGGGAGGGACCAAGGGAAATGGGGAGCAGGAAAAGGATGGAGACCTGGGTTCTGCACCTCCAGACAGGGACAAACTTTGGAGGTTGGCACAAAGACCTCAAGCATAGCCTGAGGGCAGACCTTGCAGGGCACCTGGGACCATGAGAATAGACAGCCCACAGAAATGCTCCTTTTCTGGGCAGCCCCATAAGCCTCTTGGATTCTGGGTGACCCTTACCAAGAGGGAGCCTATAACCACCACCACAATGGAATTTCCTCCCCATCAGGCAAGATGGGAGCTCAGAGTGGATCTCAGAAGCATTTCTTGCCCTCCTGGGATGGTGGATTGTTATTCTTATGTCCACATAAGGTACTTCTCGGTTCCCTTTGCAACATTGTTCCCTGTGATGTAAAGTACCTTCACAAATCGTCTTTGAGACTCCGCCTGTTAACCAGATGAAAAACTACATACAACTCAGGAAATGGACAAACTTGCTGAAGTTCACATAGATAGTAAGAGAACTAGGATGAAACCCTAAGTCTCTTGACTCCTAGACAGTGCCCTTTTCAACACGTCACTGCCCACTCTGCACGAAATCAGTTAGCTGAACCCACTCTTTTTTTAAAAATATATATTTTATTGATTGTTTACAGAGAGGAAGGGAGAGGGACAGAGAGTTAGAAACATCAATGAGAGAGAAACATCGATTAGCTGCCTCCTGCACACCTCCCACCACGGATGTGCCCGCAACCAAGGAACATGCCCTTGACCGGGCTTGAATCCAGGACCCTTGAGTCCACAGGCCAACGCTCCATCCACTAAGCCAAACTGGCCAGGGCTGAGCCCACTCTTATAGAGAGCATCCCTCACTATCACCAGGTTCCATAGCCCACAGGCCTCAGTCCAGTTCCCTGGTGCTCGCCTGACACTGACTATATGTCAGCTTGAATGGAAGTTCAAGGCCTGGAAACTGACAGAACCCCTATAGCTGATTGGGAATTTTTTTTAAAAAACTACAACTGGCCAACAAATAAATGAAACATTGATAAACCCACTAGCAATTAAGAAATGTCCACTAAACTTGTTATTGTTATTGCTGTTATGCCTATTAGATTGGCAAAGTCTTTTTCCCCCCTATAGTATTGGTGGGCATATAAAATAATATAACTTTTATATACACATATACATCAAAGAGTCTTCAAAGTATTCAAAACCTTAATACAACATGGTGTCTTGGAATGGATCCTGGAATGGAAAAGGGACATTAGTAAGGAAACTGGTAAAAGTCAAATAAAGCCTGGAGTTTCATCAGTAGTGGCATACACATGGTAACTTAGTATTTTTGACAGCTACACTCTGGTTAGGTGAGATACTAGCAAGGTATATGGGGACTCTCTGTACTATCTCTATAAATCTAAAGTTCTTTCAAAACAAAAGGGTCAATTTTTAAAATATTCACATTCTTTTATCCAGAATTTCACTTCTAAGAATTTATCTCAAAACTTATCAGAGATGTAGACAGACATTTACGTACAAGAATATTTACACCACTTACGATAAGCATAAAAATGTGGAAATTCTCTATATGTTTAAGAACAAGAGGTTGGCTAAATAAGTTACAATGAATCCAATGATGATAGAATGTAGTCAGAAAGGATCACATTTTAATAATATTTACTAACACAAAAAATGCTTACAATGAATGGTGATGTGTAAGACTCTGACACAAAACTATATATATTTTAAGCTCAAAACGATTTAAAAACAATGTACAGAGCAAGAAGGAAATACGCCAATATATTAAAAGTACTTAATGGGTCATATAGAGTGAATTTTATTTTCTTCTGAATATATATATATATATATATATATATATATATATTATAAAATTTCCAAAATGAACATGTTATTTATAATCAGGAAAAAAAGATAGTAGAAATCCCCAACCCATGGCAGTTCCTCAAAAATTTAAACATATGACCTGGCAATTTCACTACTAGGTATATATATATATATATATATATATATATATATATATATAATCAAGAGAACTGAAAACATATGTCCACACAAAGAACTTGTACATGAATGGTCGTGGCAATATTATTTATAACCACAGGCTCAATGCACGAAAGTCATGCAAGAGTAGCCTTCCTTCCCCTGGCTGCCGACATCAGAGCTTCCCTCTGGCACCTGGGACCCGGGCTTCCCGCACAGCCCCGTCTTCATCCAGGTCATCCAGAAGAATGTCTGGTCTAATTAGCCACAGCCTGGCTGGTCCCCATTTCTGTCTTGTGAGCTCACTTGTGCCTGGCTGGTCCCCATCCTCTCTCATCGGTGTTGAGTGTCTGAGCCACTACGGCATGACCAGTGTAAGGGTGTGACGACCATTTGCATATTAGCTCTTTATTATATAGGATAGCCAAAAAATGGAAACAACTCACATGTCCATCGGGATACACAGATGTGGTCTACCCATACAATGTAATATTATCTATAAATATAAAAAGGCAGTGATTGTAACGACCAAAGGCTTGACCGAACACTGGAAGTCAGACCTGCAGTCAGTGCTGGGTTACCATGACTGCTGCTGACTGCTGAGGGGGCTGTGAAATAGGCCCGGAGAGAGAAACAGGGTCTGATCTGTAACCTCCATGTCAGCTGTTGATCAGCCCTTGCCTCTCTTTCTCTCAGGGCCTGGCCAGCAGTGGGCCTCTCTTTCTCTCTGGGCCTCTACAGGGACTGTAGATCAGCCCCACCTCTCTGCTGATAAGGCCCGAAGATAGGCCCAGAGATGCTGACTGGCATAGAAACTGACCAATCAAAACCAAATCTGGGTGAACTGTGAGGGGTCAATAGCTGCCTAGGAAGCGCAGCTTTTGATGCTGATTGGCATAGAAACCAACTAATCAGAACCTAATCTGGATGAACTATGAAGGCATAATCTAAGGTGAAGACTGAGGAGGGGTTTTAAGGCAGTTGGGGGCAAGGTCAGGCCTGCAAGGCAGGATAGTTAGGGGTAATCCAGGCAGGCAGGCAGAGGCTGTAAAGGGCAATCAGGCAGGCACGTAGACAGGTTAGGAACAATCAGCCAGGCAGGCAGAGAAGTTAGAGGCAATCAGGCAGGCAGGCAGAGGCAGTTAGGTACAATCAGGCAGGCAGGCAGGTGATTGGTAGGAATTAGTGGTCCCATATTGCAAGATCAGGCCCACAGGGATCAGGTCTAAACCGACAGTCAGACATCCCCAAGGGGTCCCCGATTGGAGAGGGTGCAGGCTGGGCTGAGGAACCCCCCATCCTGTGCATGAATTTTGTGCACCAGGCCACTAGTTCATCAATAAAAAGGAATGAAGTACTGACACATAGTTCAACATGGATAAACTCTGAGAACTTTAAGTGAAAGATGCCAGATACAAAGTTCACTTATTATATGATTCTATTCATATGAAATGTCCAGAATGAACAAATACATAGAGACAGGAAGTAGATTAGTGGTTGCCAGTGTCTGGGGGGTAGGAAGTGACTGTGAATGGTCCAGAGCTTCTTTTGGGGATGGTAAAAATGTTCTGGAATTAGATAGTGATGATGGTTGCACAAACTTATAAATATACTAAAAATCACTGAATTGTATACTTTTTATTTTTATTTTTATTTTTGAATTGTATACTTTTTAATTGTTGTTAATCCTCACCCAATGATATTTTGTTCCATTTTTGAAAGAGAGAAAGAGTGAAAGAGAAAAAAATTGATGTGAGAGAGACACATCAATTAGTTGCCTCCCACATGAGCTCAGACCTGTGTTGTGGATCAAGCCTACAACATAGGTGTGTGTCCTTGACTGGGAATAGAAACTGTGACTCTCATCCCTTAGTAAACCAGCCAGGGCAAAATTAGACATTTTAAAGAATGAATTTTGTGGTTTGTGGATTATTATCTCAATTTTAAAGAAAGAGGAAGAGAAAGAAAAAAATTCCCCTATCCAAATGCTGCATTTCAAGGGGAAACCAAGATGGCGGCATAGGTGAACACCTAAACTGCTGCCTCGCACAATTTCAAAACTACAGCTAAAAGACAGAATGGCCGAAACCGGTTTGGCTCAGTGGATAGAGCGTCAGCCTGCGGACTGAAAGGTCCCGGGTTCGATTCCGGTCAAGGGCATGTACCTCGTGCAGGAGGCGGCTGATCGATGTCTCTCATCGATGTTTCTAAGTCTCTAACCCTCTTCCTTTCTCTCTGTAAAAAATCAATAAAATATATTAAAAACACACACACACAAAACCTCTTCTCATTAAACAAACAAACAAACAAACAAATAAATAAAAAGACAGAACGGACATCATCCAGAACCACAGGAAAGCTGGCTGAGTGGAAATTCTATAACTAGAAGGAAAGAGAAAAGCACAATGAGACTCAAAAAAGCTGAGGTATGGAGACACATGCGTGGAGAGGACGAGCAGCGGAGGGTCTGGCTGGCTTCCTCAACCTTCCTAATGCGGGGACCCCTTAATATAGTTCCTCATGTTGTGGTGACCCCCAACCATAAAATTATTTTCTTTGCTATCTCCTAACAGTAATTTTGCTACTGTTGTGAATCGTAATGTAAATATCTGTGTTTTCTGATGGTCTTAGGCGACCCCTATGATGGGGTCGATGGACCCCCAAAGGGGTCGCGACCCACATGTTGAGAACCGCTGCTCTAGCAGGAGGGAGACAGAAACTCGCAACTGCACTGAACCCCACTTCTGACTGCACTGAACTCCAGCTCCAGGCGAGACTCATATGGGGGGAGTCTGGACTGTTGTGAAAAGGGAGGAGTGCACAGAAACTTAGGGGAGCCGTGAAAGGCAGAGGTCTGGAGGTGCGCGCAAAGAGGACTGACTGCTGAATGTGTCTGGGGCTTTCTCTAGTGGGAGGAAAACAGAACCTCCCAACAACACTAAAATCCAGGTCCGAGTGCACTGAACCCCAGTTTTGGGCGAGACCCTGGGGACCCAGACTCATACAGGTTCTCAGAGCGCACGGAAACTCAGGGGAGTCAGAAAGGCAAAGGTCTGGAGGCGCACACACCTGAAACACAGAAGTCCTGTATGCAGATACTTTCCCTGGGGAGTATAAACAGGATGTCTAATATGAATTCCAATCAAGAGATTCCTGCAGAAAGCTCTACCCTAGCTGAGCTGCTTCCCACATGGGTAACTCCACATGCCTAGGGTGTGAGGCAGAAACCAGTGTGCCTGGGACAGAATCTGCTTGCTAGAGGCTGTTCCCTGGGGTAAGTGAAGCCCTCCCAATCAGCAAGTCCTATGGGGACACCTAAAAGGTCCTTTAACTCAGGCCCCTATGTCCCCAGCCCAGCTGTATTAGAGGAAGCACGTGGGACATCAGAGCCCCCTTCTGGGGGCCTCACTGCTGATCTCATGCTGACTGGGACCACTGATGGGGGCCTGACCATGTGTACCTCTCACTGGAAGCCAGGAGAATGGGAGGCAACTGTGAGGTCACTCAATGGGGAAGACTCTCATCCTGGCTCAGCTGGAGCTGAAGAGGAGCCCCGTCCGTGCAGCACCACAGCTCAGACTGTGTGACACCACTCTTCCCTCCCCTGCCAGCAAAGAGAGCACAGGGCTGGGCTTGCCGGGAAGGGCAGTTAGAATGGTGAGGAGAGCCCTGCAGATGCTGAGGGCTCCCTTTGGGCCTTGAGGAATGGGCTACCTTAGGTTAGGAAGAAAGGGACAGGAGCAGGAATGCTGTTCCAGGATGAGGGAACAAAGGTGCAGAGGAGGGAACAGGCATCTGACCAGAAGTCCAGCCTAAGAAGAGAAAACATCAGGAAAAGGAGCCCAGGAAAATAGGACACACCAACCCTCGACCCCTACCCCCTCATCCTGCCAGTCCCTCCCAGCCTTCCCTTATAGCTCTGGAGGCAGAACGTGCCAATGTTCCCTCGGGTGTCTCATCCTCTCGGCAACGCCTCTCTCTTCTCCAAACAGGCAAGCTCTGGAATCCACAGAAAACAAGGGCGGCTTTACACAGCCTTCACGTTGTCCTTTCCTTCCTAATCTTCTGGGACGCCTGACTCTGATCATGGCTCTGCCTGTACTTCTTCCTTTCATAGTAATACAAAAATCACCCCCTCCCTGTGCCTCCCCCCACACACTTGCTTAAAACTCTCTAACTTCCCTTGCTGGTGTGGCTCAGACTTAGAGCATCGGCCATTGCACTTTGATTGGTTTCCTCTCTTGGCCACTCCCACTAGGTCTGGGAATTGGACCTGCAATCCATGTATGTGCCCTTGACTGGGAATCAAACCCATGACCTTTGGAGCAATGGCCGATGCTCTAAGCTCTGAGCCACACCAGCAAGGGAAGTTGGAGAGAGCCCAAGAGAGGAAACCAATAGAAGTGTCTCTCTCCTATCAATGTTTCTCTTTCTTTCTCTCCCCAACCCTCCCTCCCTTCCACTCTCTCTAAAACAATCAATGGGGAAGTGTCCTCAGGTGAGAATTTTTAAAAAATAAATCTTTATTGTTCGGATTATTACAAAAGTTCCCCCCCCCCATAGTTTCCCCCACTACTCGGTTCCACCCCACCCTCTGCCCTTACAACCCAGCCACTGTCCTCATCCATAGGTGTACGATTTTTGTCCAGTCTCTTTCTGCACCCCCCACACCCCTTTCCCTCCGAGAATTGTCAGTCCACTCCCTTTCTATGCCTCTGATTCTATTACATTCACCAGTTTATTCTGATCATCAAATTTTTTATTCACTTGATTTTTAGATTCACTTGTTGATAGATATGTATTTGTTCTTCATAATTTTTATCTTTACCTTTTTCTTTTCCTCTTCTTAAGAATACCTTTCAGCATTTCATATAGTAATGGTTTGGTGTTGATGAACTCCTTTAGCGTTTTCTTATCTGTGAAGCTCTTTATCTGACCGTCAATTCTGAATGATAGCTTTGCTAGGTAATCTTGGTTGTAGGTTCTTGCTATTCATCACGTTGAATATTTCTTGTCACTCCCATCTGGCCTCCATAGTTTCTGTTGAGAAATCAGCTGATAATCATATGGGTGCTCCCTTGTAGGTAACTGTTTTTCTCTTGCTGCTTTTAATATTCTCTGTCTTTTGCACTTGGCATTTTAATTATGATGTGTCTTGGTGTGGTCCTCTTTGGATTCCTTATGTTTGGGGTTCTGTGCACTTTCTGGACTTGTAAGTCTATTTCTTTCACCAGGTGGGGGAAGTTTTCTGTCATTATTTCTTCAAATAGGTTTTCAGTATCTTGCTCTCTCTCTTCTTCTGGCACCCCCATAATTCTGATGTTGGTACACTTGAAGTTGTCCCAGAGGCTCCTTACACTATCTTCACATTTTTGGATTCTTTTTTTTTTTTTTTCCAGTTGGGTGGGTTTTGCTTCTTTGTATTTCAAATCTTTGACTTGATTCTTGCAATTCTCTAGTCTGCTTCTGGATATCTGTATATTATTTTTTATTTCAATCAGTTGTATGCTTAATTTCTAGTTGGTTCTTTTCATATTCTCGAGGGTCTTGCTAAATTTATCGGCCTTTTCTAGAAAATTCTTGAAAAACCTTATAACTGTGGTTTTGAACTCTATATCCAGTAATTTGCTTTCCTTCATTTCTTTTATTTGTGACCTGTTTATTTGTCTCCACATTTTGGCTGTTTCCCCTGTGGGGCAATTTTAATACTTTTGCAATATTAAAATTTCTGCATGCCCCATTCTGGGAATTGAGCCTGTAACCCAGGCATGTGCTCTGACGAGAAATTGAATAGAGTGGCTTTGTGTGCTAGGTGTCCTATAGGGCCCAGTAGCTCAGCCTCCCCAATTACCTAAGGTGGACACTCTTGGTGCACCCCTTTGTGGGCTGTGTGCACAGTCTTATTGTAGTTAAGCCTTGATTGTTGTTGGTATCACTGATAGGGATTGACCTCAAGGCCATCTCACTGTGAGGATCAGCTGTGTCTATTCTGGAAGAACTTCTGTGTTAGAAACACCCTTATGAGATAAGACTTGCTTCAGTGGGGCTTTGGTGCTCATTGAGTATGCCCCTTGAGTGTGTCCCTTATGAACCTCAGGAGTTGGAATCTAGATGATCCCACTCTGACTCCTAGGTACATTGCCCCTGGATCTCCAAGGAGGTGCTAATTTAGCCTCCGCTTGAGGCCACCCAGCAGGAGCTATGGAGAGATCTGCAGATTCCTCTTTCTTTCTTGGATTTTGGAGGTGCCCAGATGAGGCCCAGCTGTGAAGCAATGCAAGCTGCTACTGAGCCTTGGGCCTTCTTTTAGATTTTCTGGGTCTCACTGATTCAGTTGCAGTTTGTTAGGTAAGTTTAGAATTCAAAGGACCAGGCCATTCATATGCAAAAGCCTCTGTGCTCAGCTTGGATGGGGCGGAGTCTTAGGGCGGAGCAATCAACAATGGCTTCCTGCCATCCCTGCACTCAGAGGCCCCTGGGTCTCAGTGTCCTGTGGTAATCACTACAAGCACCTGTGAGAGAAAAGCACCCCCGAGTTTTGCCCACTGCAGAAGGTCCAGTTTCTCTCCATATGAGACTGAGTCCCCAGAGTCTTGCCTAGAACAGGAGCTCAGAGCAGTCGGGAGCTTTTGTCTCCCTTCCAGTTGAGAATGCCAGCCACATACGCAGTTGTCAGACCTCTCGGTACCTCTGCTCCTCTGAGTCTCAGTGTGGTTTTCTCTTCCGTTCTAGTTGTAGAATTTCTACTTAGTCAGCCTTCCTGTGTTTCTGGATGATATCCATTTTGTCTTTTAGTTATAGTTTTGATATTGTTGTGTGAGGCAGCAATTTCAGGTGTTTACCTCTGCTGCCATCTTTGTTTCTCCCATCAGGTGAGATTTAAAAAACTCTCCAGGGAGACAGCCAAGATGTCGGCATAGGTAAACACCTACATTGCTGCCTTGCACAACAATTTCAAAACTACAACTAAAAGACAGAACAGACACCATCCAGAACCACAGGAAAGCTGGCCGAGTATAAGTTCTACAACTAGAAGGAAAGAGAGGGGCTCACAGAAACCCAAAGGAGCTGCAAAAAGCTGAGGTACGGAGACGCGCGCTGAGAGAGCGGGTGCCCGAGTACCTGGCTGACTTTCTCTGGCGGGAGGGAAACGGAGACTCCCAACGGCATTGAACCCCTTATCTTACGACACTAAACCCCAGACCCAGCCGAAACTCATACGGGGGGAGTTTGGACTGTGAAAAGGGAGAAGTGCACGGAAATTTAGGGGAGTCGCAAAAGATAGGAGGTCTGGTCACGGTCGCGCACACACA
>PVJN01032725.1:0-23953 GCA_004026805.1 Lasiurus borealis | reverse complement strand
TTTGTTGTGTGGGTTTGGCAGAAGATCAAGAGAGGAAAGAAATCTGTGTAGAGGGAGGTACATTCATAAAGAATATGGTTAACCAGCTCACAGAGCAGAGACACATTTTTCTCCATCAAGGACAGGTTTATAGAAAGAATGAAAAATAGGTAAATTGCCAGAGCCAATAGGCGAGAGAAGTGACAGTCTAGAGTGCAACCTTTAAGGAGGCCTTGTTAGATGTTTTGCTTAAGTCCCAATAACCTATTGATGAAGTTAAAGACGTATTGTGGTCATCATTTTCATAGTTCACCAGATTAGATTGATATAGTTTTTTAAAATAGTATTAGTCCTGTGTTTCTAGGATAGAATATACTCATTCGTGGTAGGTTATTCCTATTTAATTGGTTAATGAAATGTATTACAATTGCAAATTCCATACTTATTATCTGTCAAAGTATTGTTCCTTTTTACTTATAAGGTTATCTTCTGGTACACTTAATAATTCTAATTTAAAATGTCTTTTTATTGATTTCAGCAAGAGGGAGGGATGGAAATATCATTGATCTGCTGCCTCCTATATGCCACCTACTGTGCATTGACTCCACAACACAGTCATGTGCCTTGACCGGAATTGAACCTGATCTCCAGGTTCATGAGTTGATGCTCAACAATCGAGCCACATGGCCGAGTCATAATTCCTCTATGTTTGCTACTTTCATTTAAAGACATTTCTTTGACCTTTACATATCACAATCTCTTCTAAAGTTAAATTATATAACATAAAATTGTTATATAATAATGAAATTATTATAAAATTTACTATTCTAAACAGTGGTGTGCAGAAAGGAAAAAAGCCTTAGTTTGTAGCATTTGCTTGTTTCCATGGTGTAAATATTCCAGCCATGGCTGTTTTCAGCTGCATGAATGACATCACTGAATGTGGATGGGTGAGACAATGCACAAAATTGACTTTTTTAAATGTGAGCGACCCAGCTCTAGCACGCTGCTGAAACTGATGGTGCAGGAAGTAGTCATTGAGAGAGCTGAGTATAAGAAGTCTTAGTAATCCTAATATCTACAATGGAGATGGCATTGTGCAATAAGATAGGATTGTCCATATCTCTTTAGAATAATTCAAGAATAGCCACAGCCGGTTTGGCTCAGTGGATAGAGCACCAGCCTGTGGACTGGAAGGGTCCAGGGTTTGATTCTGCCCAGGGGCATATGCCTGGGTTGTGGGCTTGATCCCCAGTGGGGGGTGTACAGGAGTCAGCACATCAATGATTCTCTCTCATCATTGATGTTTCTGTCTTTCCTCCCTTCCTTCTGAAACCAATAAAAAAATATATTTTAAAAAATAGAATAATTCAAGAAACTTTTGAAGGTTTCTCCACTTTATATGTTGCGGTATAAAAAAGGACTAGAATAGGAGCAGGTGACCTAGACATCAATTTGTTTGAGCTGTACCACTGATTAGGAGTTGAGTTCTTGAGTCAGTAACACAATTTCTAGGTCTTCATATTAGAAAGAGGGGAATTGTGTGTGTGTGTGTGTGTGTGTGTGTGTGTGTATTTATGTATGTAACACACACATATGTACTTTATTCCAAGTTTCTGTGAGTGAGACACAAAAGTATTTATTTCTTCATTTGTTATGGAAATGAACATTCCCCCATCTGTTTATAGAAATTGTAATTACTTTTCAAGATTATACTCAAGTTCCTAACTTCTTTATCAAGCCTTTTCTGACTATATTAAATTTTCATCTCCATTCATTTCATTCTTTCCTATTTCCTATATATATTCACTTTCTCTATCACACAGTGTGCATCATGTTTATGTATAATTTGCATTATTCACAGCTTCATATTTCCTGATCTTTCCTTTTCAGATATACTTAACCCCTCAATGATTGGAATCAGAAAGCATCCAAATATTTAGCATATTGCCACACATATAGCAGTGGTCCAATTAAGAAACTCTTCACAAAATATGACAATAGAATGTAACGCTGAACTTGAAAGAGTAAGTGAATGAATACAAATCTTTGTGCAATGATGATTTATGAACTCGAATGGCTGTCATGCTTACTGTTGATTGCTTAACACAAGTGTCAAAGTATTATGATTATCACTTATTAAGAGCTTCCTACATGCTAAGAACCATACTAAGAACCTTTGTTTTCTTTTTTCACTCTTATAATAACTCTAATAAAATAGATAATTTCATTCTTTATTCTTTATGCCTGAAAGATATCAACATTGTAAAATTTATATAAACCTTAAATGATAGATGCAAGAATCAAATCTAGGGTGTTTTTGACTCCTAAGCCCATGCCTTAAAATTTTGCATTACAATTGTTAAAAGTATCTTTCAGAAGTTTACATAAAAATTAAAAATATTCAAATATATGGAAAAGAGTAATAAACTGCTCTGTGTCTACATGATACTAATTGTTGGTCATATAGGAAATCATAAGACAACTGCTTACATTTTACCTTACACTAGAAAGAACTCTAATTCTAGCGAGTAAAATTGATTCAGCCATTAATAATTCAAGGTGACGTGCAGAGAAAGTCTTTTAGCCCATAAAAATGATTCATTCACCTTTTTCCGGAAACAACATTCCATTGGGGCAAATCAATGCTCTGAGCCGTTACTGAAGACACTCTCTACACAAGCCAAAATCACTAAAGTTCACTTTTATTCTGTGATTGTGATTCTAAAAAGTTCTTGGCAACTGTTGCAGGATGTTCTGTACAAGGAGAAAAATGGTAGTAATTGGGAAAAATTGGGTATTGTACAGGAATGGACTTCTAAAGGATCCCTGGCATAAATTTTCTTTGTATTCCTTCTTATGAATTTTAATTGAGGGTTGGCAAAAAAATAATTTTATAGAAAAAAGTTTGTGTTTTTTTTTAAATTCTTACCAAAATACCTGAAAGATAAAATAGATATTAAAAGATACATACATTAAACAAAACCTTAAAACATTTAGAATTACATTAAATCTTTGAATAGACAAAGATTTCAGTTACACAAAAGATTAGCATTGAGGTTTGTTGGTCACCAGCTTTTGATAACTTGTAAGCTAACAGAATAAATGGGCTAGGTTCACAATAGTAAGTCACTCAACTTGCCTACACATGTTTGTTATTCAATAAGAATTTGCTAAATGAATAATTGAACTTCAGATTGTGAATATATGTTTGTGTGCATATGTAAACACATGTATATACATATACACACATATATATGTATATATATATTCACAGCAAGCATTATAAACACATATATATTCACAGGCGGTTTTAAATATCTCTCTACATATATACATATACATATGCATATACATAGAATAAATATGTATAGTGTATGCATACTGAAATATAGGACTTGAATCAGAAGTATTCTAAGTCCCTGTCCTATAAAGGAAGAAAAGATTTTAGAAGCAAACACACTTGGCTTTGAATGCAAATTATACCATTATCCACACTATAGCCTTGGACGATTTAATGTTTCTTAGCCTCAGTTGTCATCCATCAGTTCACCTACTCCTTAGGTTTTTTTAGATGATTGCAGAAGATAAGCCTAGTGCAGTGTCTATTACAGAAAAGTAAGTGAAAAGAGCAATTCCCTTATTTTCTTGCACCCTTTTACTCAATATAGTTTATTACATCTAGTGAAGTTCTTCAAGTGCTTGACTCATTTTATCCTTCTAATACACCTCTTAATACTGCAAAATATCATCTCTGCACGGTAGTACTGTTGACATTTATGGACATTTTCTGTTTACTTTTATTCTGGAGACATCATTTATGCCTTTCTAACCACCAGGAAAGTGGGCACTCATATTCTTGAGAAGTTAAATTCTCTGTTTTCTCAAGGTCCATCTCAAAACTTATTTCAGCTCTACATGACCAAGCCTTCTTTCTTTAATCTTTTCAGTATGTGTGTCTCTAACTGATTCAATATGATTCTCTAGTGTGTTTTGGTGGCCTTTAGCACTTGGTATTTTATTTTATTTTTTTTTTTCGTGTTTTTCCACCAACAAGACCAGTTATCTCAGCTTTCCAAGGAGATGAATGCCATTTTCAATTTATTTGATATTTCAAAACCTATGGGACTGCTGGGATATGTAAGGAAACAAAAGGTAACAAGCCAAGCACACTATTCCCAATAACTGAGGACTTCCACACTGCCTGGCGTATGTTTGCTTAAGCAGCCACTTCCCAGTTTCTTGGGTTTAGTCATCTCTTATCTGCTGTCCTGGAACATGTGACTTTCAGTTACTAGCTATATTTCTATGTTGACCTCCTGGTCTGGGGCAGACTTGATTCTCACTAATAGACAAAGTCTGCCCCTGAATGTCACCCTTAATCACACATTTCTAAGGCAATGTATGCTAACTATATAATGTTTGCATATAGGAAGAATTCAGTACATGTCAGTAATTTTATTTTTAAACAAACCTTTGAAACTATACTCACCATTTATGTTTCCCTCTTGTCATAACAAGAGTTGGATGACCCCATTTAAGTGGTCTTCAATTTTAGTTTCACTTTGGAAAAATGTCAACATTTCACTGGGGCTACATTGAGGCTCCTTGTTCCACGTGTGCTAAATCTTTAAAAAAGGACATAGTGCTTTGTAATTCTTCCTAAAGGGATATTTTTAGCAAAATAGACATATCTTTATGAGAAGAAAAGCACAAATACTGAAGCTATCCTATCTAATAAAGGAATGATATGCAAATTAATCATCACTCTGCTATACCACAAGCCACACCCACCAGCCAATCTGGAGTGAGTATGCAAATTAACACAACCAAGATGACCATTACTCCAACACATAAGATGGCTGCCCCCATGTGATCAAAGATCTTGCCTCAGGTGGACACAAGATGGCGACCACTAGATGACCAGCAAGAGAGGGCAATTGGGAGGGTTCAAACCTGCAAGGGAGGACAGTTGTGGGTGATCAGGCTAGCAGAGGAGGGCAGTTGGGAGAGACCAGGCCTGAAGGGGAGGGCAGCTAGGGATGACCAATCTGGCAGAGGAGAGCAGTTGGGGGTACCAGGCCTGCAGAGGAGGGCAGTTAGGGGCAAATAGGCTGGCAGGGGAGCAGTTAAGCATCAATCAGGGGAGTGGTTAGGGGGTGATCAGGCTGGCAGGCAGAAGCAGTTAGGGGCAATCAGGAAAGCAAGCAGGTGAGTAGTTGGTGAGTAGTTGTTTTAGACCCAATCTCATTGGGAGATTGGGTCTAAACGGGCAGTTGTACATCCCTCGAGAGGTCCCAGATTGGAGAGGGTGCAGGCTGGGTTGAGGGATACCACCTCCTTCCCGCACCCCATGCAAGAATTTCATGCAATGGGCCTTTAGTAGATCATAATGCTGAACCATTATATTTATTTCAGAATTTCAAATCTAGATTATCACCTTATGGGCTAGACGTATATTTGCTTGTGTTAAGATATATTATCTTACATGCTTGTTTCTTTGGTTTGTACATAGCTTAGTAAGTTCAGATGCAATTTCCTTTTTTTAATATGCATGGATTAATTAAGTTGTTTTCCTGCTAGAGTTTAGGCTGCTTTTATTTCATCTTATAATAGAGTGTGATTCCAGACATTCTATTAAATTAAATGGACTTGGAGAGAAACCAAAAGTATAATTCATTAGCAAAACAAATATTTAAAGACTACAGGCCCAGTGAACAAAATTTGTGTATGGAGCAGGCAGTCCCAAAGCCCAGCCTGAGCCCTCTCACAGTCTGGGGCCTCTCCGGGGATGCCCACCTGCTGGTTTCTTCTGAATATTCTTAAGATGTTCTCTGTCCTTATTTTTATTTTTATTTTTTGGTTTGTTTTTGTAGTTTCCCTGTAATGAACCCAGGTATTAATTTTATTTCTCCTATCAGTCCTCACAGTCCGGGACCCTTTGGGGGATGTCTGCTTGCTCTCAGTCAGTGACCCCTTGAGGGTGTCTGCCTGCTGGCTTAAGATCGGGCCTAAGCCGGCTGTCAGACATCCATCTTGCTATCTGGGATCCCTCCATCCTTACCACCTGCCTGCTTGCTCCTGACTGGCAGGCTCTTTACTGCTCAGCTCGCTGCTCCTCAGTGCTGCCACGGAGGTTGGAGAGGCTACCACCACTGCTATTGCGCTTGCCAGCTGTGAGCCCAGCTTTTGACTGAGCAATGCTCCTGCTGTGGGGGTGCAATGGTCACCAGGGACAGCCCCTGAATTGAGCTTCTGCCCCCTGGTGGTCAGTGCACATCATAGCAGCCTGTTGTTCTGCCATAACGGTTGCTTAGGCTTTCATTATGTAGATAAACTAGTATGCTCTTAGAATGTTACAAATAAATAGAAGTTTGGAACCAATAAGTACATACCATTATTCCCATTACAGAAAATTGAAAACGATATGATTAAAAAACTGACTAACCATATAAACTGGACAATAATAATTTTAATTAGCCAATAATAATTTTCAATCAGCAATCATAATTTTAATTAAGCAATGACATTTTCTTAAACTTTTATTGGAAATAAAAGGAGCTGTGGCAAATCTCTAGTTTTAATCCTAATGAATCATTTCCAGGTGTATGTATAGTTTTGTTAATATTTCTAATTCCAATATAGACTGCATTCATTCTGTACCTCCCTGTATCTATAAAACTCAGAAATAATGGAATCATTTTTAAAAGTAAATAAGTATATATCATGTTGGAAAGTAAGAAAGAGAAATATCAATAAATGAGAGACTACAATGAATTCCCCACAAATAAAATAGAAGAAAGTAGAAGAGAAGTAGCATTTCTAATTCATGACTACAATTAGGAAAAGACAGTCAACACAGATAGCTGATGTCAACCAGTGATGCCCACAACTGTTGCAGGAAGATGCAGTTCAGAAGTAATAAATGCTGCAAAAATGTTACAATAAACTTAATCACCACATATTTAAGAAAATCCAAGTTTATGAAAGACTGATTAACTCAACAGAATTTGCAGTCAAGAAACAGAGCTTAAGAGAACAAATGGGTGCTCCCTTTGCATAGTATATTTAATATATCAGAGAATAATTTTTTAAATAATTTAATGTGTCAGAGAATAATTTTTGAAATTATTAGTTTTGAAGGGGATTCTCAGAGAATGGTAGAAACTGGGCTTCGTCTTTATCCTTCTCCTTCCCATTCTTCTTCCCAAATCCCAAGTTTCTTTCAGTTGTTTTGGTTTTCTTTTTCAACTGAAACTGACTTTTTATTCGTTCATTAGAAGGCTCCAAACATTTGCATAATTACTTTGCTTTTGAGAGTTATGTAAATTTTGGCTCTTACTGTTAATCTGTATTCCAAATTATTTATAAGTAAATGAATAAATAAGTAAAGGCTAAATATAGCAACTTAGAACCAAATGCTTTAGGTTGAACATTCTTCTGTATTCTATGAATACTGCACAAATCATCTAGCCCTTTGATGTCAGTCTCAAATTTTTTTAAACAGAGCATGCTTTGTTTCTGCTTTCTGGTTTTATTTTATTTTTTTTAACATATTTTCATTTATTTCAGAGAGGAAGGGAAAGGGGGAGAGAGAGAGAAACATCAATGAGGAAAATCATTGATCGCTGGCTGCCTCCTCTATGCCCCACATTGGGGATCTAGCCCACAATCAGGGCATGTGCCCTGACTAGGACTTCCACTATGACCTTCTGGTTCATGGGTCAATGTTCAACACTGAACCAAGCCAACGGGGCTCAGTCTTGATTTGAATAGTCATTACATTCCACTCCTTTCTCCAATTTGCTCTCCTCTGCAGTCCTCTTGAGCAAGTGATTCACAAGACACAGATTCAAGACTGATTCAGACAGACGCACTGATTCAGTGAAATCCATTTTTATCTGCCTGGCTCTTCAGCTCTGCATGCCTTCTGGCTAGTATTAGCCCTCCTCATGGAATCCGCATACAGTGAAAACTTTGGTGTATTGTCCACATTCTCCTCCATCCCTACTGCACTTCAATGAAAATAACACCTTCTCCGGTATCATCCCTCCATCTAATGACACCTTCATACAGTCATCCTATGGGGACTTGCAAACACCCCAATTTTCCATTTCCAAAATTATTTACTGAAACATTCCAATCCCTGACCCCAACTTCCGGCCCTTCCTGAATCTCTGTTTGAACATTGCTATGATAATGTTTTCTTTTCTTTTTCTTTGGCCTTACTCAGATTTTTAACTTACTGATTTATCGTCTTTCTCATTACCTCCTTTCTTCACTTCCTTCTGTATACAGCACAGATTGCATATTTTAGTCTCTGTCTTCCCAACCTGAAACTTTTGGCCTCCTAGATGAGCCCCACAGTTCCCTGCACCTCCATGTGGGTGAGGGAGCGTGGCTTATTATAGAGTTGGCATGGAAGAAGATAGCTGGACACTCACGGTTTCAGGAAAAGCCTTTATTCAAAGTAGCACTGCTGGTTTCAGGGGACTCAGAGGTCCAGATCCTGAACAACTTAGACCATGAGATTTTCTCCTTATTATATATTTCTCAGTTTCTATGTTTCCTAACTATAAGCTTCTGTGGTGGACTCTCACAGCCCCTCCCCTCCTCGAGTCAGTTAGAATGGCTAACTTAGATTGTATCTAATGTCCATCCTGGGTGGCACCAGTGACCTTCTCCTAGTTAAGCTGTTACATCCTTGGTTTAAGGCCCTTGTAAATTGGAAGTATTTAGGTAAATAGGTCTTGCAAGAGCAGATAATTAAGGAAGGGGCAGTGACTTCAGGAATGTGCATCAGGGACCCTGATTAACTTGGTACAGAGTTTGGCTGCCAGACTCCTACATTGTTTCACAAATGGAGTTAATTATCAGCTAGCAAGGTTGTAGAAAGCAGATTACTGGATCAAATTCAGATTGCTAGCTCCCAAAATTTCTTATGCGCCCCATCAGCTGAGATAAAATACAAAGCCAGATTAGAATGACACTATTGTCGATTTTTGTTCTCCAGTGTAAACATTGCTTGAACTTTAAATGGCATTTCCCCATTCATCTAATTGTTCCACTTTCCACAATAACAAGTTCAGGTTGTTCCATTCTACCCAGATTTCCAGCCTCTTCTACTTCATCACACTCAGCAGAGTTACAGAAGTCTATTTCCTGTAGAAAACAAAAGCCAGGCTGAAACCGGTTTGGCTCAGTGGATAGAGCGTCAGTCTGCAGACTGAAGGGTCCCCGGTTCAATTCCAGTCAAGGGCATGTACCTTGGTTGCGGGCACATCTCCCCCCCCCCCCCCCCCAGTAAGGGGCTTGCAAGAGGTAGCTGATCGATGTCTCTCTCATCCATGTTTCTAACTCTCTATCCCTCTCCTTTCTTCTCTGTGAAAAATCAATAAAATATATTAAACAAAATAAAATAAAAGCTAGTATTTTGGAACTTCAATCTCCCACCACTAAACTCAAATACTTCCCCGAATCTCAGCCATCCTCAAACCCCATGTTTAAAATTGAGAAAACATTATTTCTCAGGCACGTCTTGGTGCTTCTATTTCCTTTTTTTTCTACAAAAATAGAAAATTTTTAACTCACTATAATACAAATTATTAAATTGAAAGTGACAGAACCACTTCAATAGTTAAGAAAATGGAGGCAACCTTAATTTACTTACGTGAATTAATTTCTCAGCACTATGGATCTTTTGTTTCATAATACACGCCTTTTAGTTTTCTTCTTATATTTGTCTCTTGCCTCCTTTTTCCTTCATCACCTGTGTATTTTCCTACTTCCTTTCCTTCTTAGCCTAACTGCCCCACATGATCATATCCATTTCCAGGTCTCAATCCTTATCCACCAAGATTTTTTTTTCTGAGTTATAGATCCATACAGTTATTTGCTTACTTGACATTTACACTTGGATTTTCCAGAATCATTTCAGATTCCACATGACTAAAACTGAACTCATGACTATAATTCCTAAATTCTTCTTGCTTCCCATGGTCTTTTATTACCTGCAAATAGGTGTGTAAGAGAGAAGTAAGGCTGATCTTCTTGATATTGGTTCCCCAAAACTTCTTATGTCCTATCTGTTTTACCTCACTTATCACTGGATGTTATTTTTACTGTCTCCACCCTATTCAACTACCTTATAAATACTGGAATAACCTTCCTACCAGTCTACTTGTATTTAATTAGTGGTTTAATAATTGAAGGAAAGACTGAGTTATTCTAATGATTACTGTTGGAAAATGTATTCCCTACCTAGAAATTAACTCTTATGATTTGGAATCAATTTATTTCTTCGGATGCTTAACAGACATTTTAGGTTTAGGTCTTCCTTTGCTTGATATTGTATAACTCTAGGAACTCCTTTTGTATTGATTGATGAAGTTCTTCTTTCTTATAACTTTACACAGTGTATAGTATTAGGGAAATATATTTAAACCTTTATAGTACTGAAAGGAGTTTTTAGGGGTAAAATAGGCAGGTTTAAGGAGTTTTAGGAATTAGGGAGCCCATAGGGGAGAACTGTAGAGCTGAAAGGTGGGGAGACTTGGAGCTGCCAAAAGGCATACATTCACAAAATAAGGCAGGGTGGGAGGTGCCAAAAGGTATACATTTACAAAATAAAGGGGGAGAAAGCTACTCATCCTATCTAATCAAAGAGTAATATGCAAATTGACCATACCTCCACTACATCTACAAGCCATGGCCACTAGCCATGCCCACCAACCTATCAGAGCAAGTATGCAAATTAACAAACCAAAAAAAACCGGCTACTGCCACAAAGAGAGCAGGAGGGAGGCTTGGGTTGCCCCTGGTGATGGAAGGAGCCAAGCTTTCTGCACACTCTGGCCAGTGGAGGCCTCCACTTAAGGCAACAAAGTTTCAATGGCTGTGTGAGCAGAAGGCTGGCCTCCACTCCAGGCTACAAAGTTTCAGTTGTAGAAGATAAAAATATCCCATATACCAGGGCCTCCACTTGGGTCACGGGGGTGTATGGCCAGCCTGCAAACCACCACAGGCCCCTCGACAAGGCTACCTCATGCCCCAAGGGAACACCCATCCTGATCCAGGATACCCTTCAAGGCAAACCAGCTGGCCCCCACCTGTGTACCAGGCCTCTATCCTATCTAATAAAAGAGTAATGTGCAGATTGACCATCACTCCAGCACATAAGATGACTGCCCCCATTTGATCAAAAGATCTTTCCCCCATATGGATACAAGATGGCCACCACAAGATGGCCAGAAGGAGAGGACAGGTGGCAGAAACCAGGCCTACAAGGGAGGGCAGTTGGGGGTGATCAAGCATGCAGGGGAGGACAGTTAGGGGTGACCAGGCCGGCAGAGGAGGGGAATTGGGTATGACCAGGCCCACAGGGTAGGGCAGTTAGGGGCAAACAGGCTGGCAGAGGAGTGGTTAGGGGATGATCAAGCTGGTAGGCAGAAGTGGTTAGGGCAATCAGGAAGGCAGACAGGTGAGCAATTAGGAGCTAGGAGTCTTGGATTGTGAGAGGGATGTCTGGCTGCCCGTTTAGGCCTGATTCTACCTGGATAGGGCCTAAAGGGGCAGTCGGACATCCCTCAAGGGGTTCCTGATTGGAGGGGGAGCAGGCTCGGCTGAATTTCATGCACCGGGCTCTAGATCATAGAATAAAGGGGAAAGCCACAGGGAGTAGAAAAACAGAAGGGAGAAAAAGATGGTGACCCCATGTGGGGTTTAAGTTCTGAAGCTGCTTTATTGACAAATCATAGGGGATGTCAGGACACAGAGAACTGCAGCCTTTATAAACCTTATAAAAGAGGGACTTATAGGGTCTCTCTACCCCTCCGCACATGGAAATCTGTGCTTGTTCCCCAATAAATTTCCACTTTTCCTATGCCACCTTTTGTTCATGGCTTCTTTCTTAAAATCCACCTGGACAAGAACCTGGGAAATCAGCTTTGCATCCTGCCCAGGGGAAAACAATGCATTTCAGTTAAATTGTCTGTATTTCAATACCAGAATGGTGGCATTGAGTGTTTGCCAAGGTCCAATGCACTGAGCTTGAGGATAACCTCTTATTTCTATCAGAAAAATTAGAGTTCTATGACCAAGACAATGAATAGATTTAATGTCCCTTCACATAAGGATCAGCTCTGCTCATCATTGCCAGGGTTTCCACACAGGTATATGGAACAGACAGTTACTTGTCCTCAAGAACATGATTCT
The DNA here is from genome assembly GCA_004026805.1 of Lasiurus borealis. Classification (NCBI taxonomy): domain Eukaryota; kingdom Metazoa; phylum Chordata; class Mammalia; order Chiroptera; family Vespertilionidae; genus Lasiurus; species Lasiurus borealis. The sequence goes on along the minus strand of PVJN01032725.1, from coordinate 11,761 downwards.
GCAATTTGATGATTTTGGATTTGGCCATCACTAACAACTTGGAATTTATACAAGTTTTTCTCCTTTGCCATATTAGCACATTTAACTGTCTTCAAAATTATAATTTGTCCTTTCTGGCTGATAAAACACCTATACAAAAATGGGCTCTATGTATCCGTAGAGTACAAAATCTAATACAAGTATAAAATAGAATAAAGAATAATCCAAAGTGGAATAATGCAATCCAATATACAAAATCAAATTATAGAAATATGCATTAATCTAGCATTTGATACTGTTATTCAAAGAATATAAAGGATATTTTACCTGAATCTTATGGGGACATTTTAGGAACAGTTCATGTTAAAATTAAATATTTGGTATTTGGTTTATTTATTAAAAAAATGTTGATCTTTTTGTCAAATACTGTTATGTCCTTTAATTGATATGGCATCAAGTTATTGGTTATATTTCCTGCATTCTTGCTGGGACTGACCAGCAGACCCTCAGTGACAATTGAATGAATTACTTCTTACACACGTTTCTGTGAAAGAGAGAGCTAAGGGGCTGCTTGGCTATCAGAACCAAACAGCCCTGTTTGCCTGCCTCTTTAGGTTTTTATTGTAACAACAGTTTGAACTAAAATTAAGTATTAGATACTATCAGCAGGGTAAGCATCCTTAAGAAAACACATGATTCTACAAGATTGGGTTTAAAGACAAAACATATAGATGCCAGTAAAGCACTCAAGGCCTCAGACTTGTTTGGAAAAGTCAAAGCAGGGGCTGCCACCTTCAGCAAGGTCCCTCTAGAGCAGGGGTTTTCAGCCTTTCTAATTCTGAAACCCTTTAATACAATTCCTCATGTTGTGATGACTTACGCAAACATTTTACAATTTACATATACCTTCTATAATTTACATATACCATCTGTAACTTACACATACCCTTTCAGTTTGTCTACTTCACTTTCTTTTCCTTTTATCTCTATACTTTCTATTACATGAAAACTATAACTATAAATTCCTTCTAATTAATTATAATTAAAGATTCTTACTATACAGGTTTCTCTATTCAAAGCAGTTGGAATGGTGAAAAGTATGTCTCAGAGTCTGTCCCTCCTCTGGTTGGCCTATTGTCCTTGATCTGCTCATGTCTGTCAAACTGCCTACTATAATTTCCTCAAGGATCTTGGCTCTGAATTCTTTCAGGGACAGGGGACACCAGATTTCTTATATACCTGCTTCATGCTGAGGTGGGTCAAAGGTTTCTCTCAGTTCCAAGAGATGTTAGTCTCTGTCGGTGGGACTATATCCCTGGGATCAGAAGGAGGTGGCAATGATGCCTAGAGGTGGTATTCCCTAAGTGTAAGTAGGGTTTGAAACCTGGTGGAGACAAACTGTGTTATAAAATTTAGTATCCTTTTTTTAAAAAAATATATTTTATTGATTTTTTACAGAGAGGAAGGGAGAGAGACAGAAAGTCAGAAACATCAATGAGAGAGAGACATCGATCAGCCGCCTCCTGCACAACCAAGGTACATGCCCCAGACTGGAATAGAACCTGGGACCTTTCAGTCCGCAGGCAGAAGCTTTATCCACTGAGCCAAACCGGTCTTGGCAAAATTTAGTATCCTTGAGCAAAAGTTAGAACATCCTATCTAATAAAAGAGTACTATGCAAATTGACCATACCTCCACTACACCCACAAGCCATGCCAACCAGCCATGCCCACCAGCCATTCAGGAGCAAGTATGCAAATTAACCCAACCAAGATGGCTAGAGCCACAGAGAGAGCAGGAGGGAGGCTTGAGTTGCCTCCTGCAATGGAGGAAGCCAAGCTCTCTGCACACCCTGGCCAGCCCAGGCCTCCTCTTAAGGCAACAATGGCTGCTGCCACGGAGTGAGCAGAAGGCTTGGCTCCACTCCAGGTTACAAAGTTTCAATTGTAGAGGATAAATAAATCCCAGATACCAGAGCCTCCACTTGGGTTGCCAGGGGGGGCATGGCCACCCAGCAAACCATTAAGGCCCTTCACTCAGGCCACCCCATATCCCAAGGGAACACCCACCCTGAACTAGGATATCCTTCAGGGTAAACCAGTTGGCTCCCACCCATGTACCAGGGCTCTATTCTATCTAATAAAAGAGTAATATGCAGATTTACCATTACTCCAACACACAAGATGACTGTCCCCATGTAGTCAAAAGATCCTGTCCATATGTGGACACAAGATGACCACCACAAGATTGTCAGCTGGGGAGGGCAGTTGGGAGGGACCAGGCTCTCAGGGGAGAGCAGTTAGGGGCAAACAGTCTGGCAGGGGAGCAGTTAGGCATCAATCAGGCTGGCAGAGGAGTGGTTAGGGGGTGATCAGTCTGGCAGGCAGAAGTGGTTAGGGGCAATCAGGAAGGCAGGGAGGTGAGCAGTTGGGAGGAAGCAGTCCTGGATTGTGAGAGAGATGTCCTATTGCCCGTTTAGGCCTGATCCTACCTGGATCTGGCCTAAATGGGCAGTCAGACATTCCTCAAGGGGTCCCAGATTAGAGAGGGTGCAGGCTGGGCTTTCATGCATGGGCCTTTAGTTTTCTAATAATTTCCTGTTGAAACAACTTTTCTCTCTAAAATCATCCTTATTTCCCTTATTTATTTATTTACTTGTTTACTTATTTATTTGTATCTTTGTCTGCCGGAATTGAAAAAAGTGGCATAGCAAAAGTGGAAATATATTAAAGAACAAGTACAGATTTTCATGTGGGGAAGGGAAAGAGTCCTCAACCCTTATTTTTATTAAAGACCAATTTACTTACTGTATTAAGTCTATTTATTATTTGTCCTGATCATTTGTATGAACACAGTAAGAATAACAGTTGAATATATATGGTGTTTTTTTTTTTTTTAAATATGCTTTGCTGGAATTTCATGAGAAAGGTTACTTCCAGGGCAAAGAAGCCAAGCCACACAGTTGCCTTCAGGCTTTGCCTGCAATACCTGCAGAATTGTGGTGCATTCCTCAAGTTGAGGTCCCCTCAGGTCTCTTGAGGTTTCTTTCATGCCATCTCTCAGGAAAGTAATCTTAGTTCCTTACCGGAAAAGATTGTCGTGAACCACGTGACTAAGGAAGGTACCAGGCTATTTATCCAAGGGGCTTATGGGCTTCAAAGTCAATCTTCATTCCTGAGAGCTTTCTGGTGACATCCAGACTCCTGACATGTCTCTCTTTCAGACCTGACATTCCAGCAAAGTTTGGTTAATAAAACTATAATTGGAAACTGACTCATGTCCTGTTGTGAAGAAATCAGATTCTTAGTAGATTCAAGCAAACAAACACATTACTATGAGAACAATAATCACTAAAACTATAATTATTTTAGTGCATTTAGTCCTATAATCAAATTCTTTTTGCCTAATTTTACTTGCCAGTGTTTCTATAAATCTAGATATTCTATAGAGTTCTAGTAATTTTTATCTAATCTGAGGGGATGATGATCTGAAAGTTTATTCTCAGGGATATACAGCTTAAATTAAATTGGAATCCTTTCTATGAATCCCTCAGAAGTTGTAACTTTTTTTTTCAAATGTATCATAACAAAATAGTGACTCTCTTCAAGTGAGAAGAAATTTAAAATGAAATGGTTATTGATTTGATTTTAATAGGAATGACATAGAATCTTGTCTTTTCTGCAAAACACAATACTCCACAATATTATAACTTATAACAATTATTTATAAATGAAAGCATATTAGAATTTATTAATATGCATGTATAAATAGAATATAATTATGATTTCCTTATTTGACAGAGCTCCCCATATGCCTTAAATATAACATTTTGCTTCATAAGGAGAGAAAGCAAATCTTAAAATTCAAACCCAGGGAAGGTTGGTAAACTAAAAGGTTATATATTGTTTTATTATTATTATTAAATAGTATTAAGTAATCCATTCATGTAAAGTAATCAACTTCTTAATTAACATAAAATAATCATTTTATTAATATGCTTTGCTTCCTAGGCAAATACAAGAAAAAACATTTTTTTCCTTTACTTTCAGAAAATAGGCTTATTTTTCCAATGGAAAATATAGTCACATTCTAAGAAGTATTACAGAGATAGCGAATTCCTTACCTGAGAAACAATTCCCTGGAACTTGGAAATCCCAAGTGGGCTCCAATGACTTACTGTGCAGTTACTTTCATTTCTTCCTCGTCATTTTTGAGGGTTCTGTCACGTTTTATTGCATTCCTTGGTCCTCATGGTGAACCACCTTTGGGTACTGACCAGCCAATCCTGAATCCTGAGTGATGGTGAATGGATTACTCTGACACACGGTCCTGGGAAAGAGAGGGCTAACAGGCTGTTTGGCTACCACAACCAAACAGCCTCATTTGATTGCCTCCTTAGGATTTTATTGTAATAACAGCTTGAACTAAAATTAACTATTAGATATTATCAGCAGGGTAAGCATCCTTCTTGCTTCTGCAAGATCTGGTCTAAAGACTACACATAGCGATTCCAGTAAAACACCTGGGGGCTTGAACTTGTTGGGAAAAGTCAAGGCAGGGGCTGCTGCCTTTGGTTAGGTCCCGCTAGTGCCCTGACCTTTCAGAGAACCCTCCTTACAGAGTTCCCAGCAAAGTTCTGTGCTCCCCACACATTCTCATCTTGAACAGAAAGTTCTTTTATTGTATTTTCCCCCACAGAGCCAAGCCCAAGCAGGTATGAGAGTCTAAGCGATGAAGAAGGTCTGCCTTTCACAGAAGTCATACATAATTTAGCAATCTCCCCTCTATATTTTTCTTCCAAGGTCCTGCTCCCTCAATAAATTTTCTGGAATACTTGACTACAATTTCTGCTTTGCTGACAAATGACTCACCTATTTCTTGAGGTAAATTATATTGCCTTTCCTACTTCACAGCTGAGAATAACTAAACAGTGAGTAAAAGAGCCCAAATGGAGTTTTCAACCTGAACACTAAAATTACGCTATATCATCCTGAGTATTGATTGCTTTACCAATGGCTGTTTAATTCTTTAAATTGCAGTTTAAATTCTGGCTATTTTAGATTCACCAATAGAAGTATCCAGATATTTCACAGGGATTTTGAGAATTAATTTTTCATACTGATGATATTTATTATGACTCAAAAAAGAAAATAAGTTAAAATATTGGGTGTGGTTTAGTAAGACCCAAAGAATGAAAGTGGAGTGAATATCTTTATATTTACACAGAAACTTCTTTATAATAGTCTTCTTAAAAGTAGTTTGATTCCTAACTTCCTCAATAGTTTAATTTGCTTGATTTACCAGCACTTACCACCCAAAAGCAACATATAATCCAATCATTTTTTATTTGGATTTGGTTATGGAGACAAAATACTAGTCCTATCATCTTCCCTATGAAGTCCAGAGCAGCTTCATTTGAATGCAGTAATGGTTCCAATTAATTTCATTTGTTTAAGGCTTAGACTAAGATATAAAATGGAGTCAGGGTATTTTATATCTTAATCGAATTTCTAATGAATAGTTTAAATACCTACCACACTGATTTGTGTTTTGTTTTTATTTGTGGAGGTGAAGCAATGACCTAAGAACAGGGAAGAATTTGTAACTTGCGCTCATTAAACCAAGGAAAAGAACTCATCATTGACCTCATCATCTTTTTTGTTTATTTGCTTGTTTTTGCTGATGCTCTGCTGGGACTCAGTGCTAAATACGGTTTCAGATTTAATTTCTAGCCATTAATGGTGTACTTTCCTTATTGTGTGTGTGTGTGTGTGTGTGTGTGTGTGTGTTTAGAAATTAAGTATTTTGTTTTGAGATTAAAAAGAGAAAATATTTGTTGAGATTATGAAGCAGGATAATAACCTGGGGCCAGATTTAGCTTGAAGATTTTCTGAGTGCAAGCTGAGCCAGGAAGATGCCATTATGCACTCACTCAGGGTCCAAGTCCCCACCAATGTGGGTGCTCCTGCTGGAGGGAGTGTACTTTCTTTATTGATAAAAGAAGCTAACTTGCCAAAAGTGCTGACCAGGATCTGTAGTGTGTTTAGCAAACTGGTAATTGACATGATAGCATATTAAAGATGTTGAGTACGTTACCTTCCACATTTTCTTTTCTGTAACAGCAAAGTTCAGGCTGACAAAGCCTTCTCTGTCAAGAGAACTGAACATGACCTTCACTTTTTCTTAGCAACTCCAAACAGAGAAAGCCATTCTTCTACCTAAATCTGTTGGTTGTTTAATAGGATATATACTTATGTGGGATGACCATATGATTTATTGTTCAAATGGGAGTACTTTGGGGAGGAAAAATAGATGTTATTAATCATTAACAAAGGCAAAAATAAGGAAGTCCCAAGGAAATCAAGACACAACAGAATTCTAGAAATTGCGATAAAGTAGGCCAGATAAATGACTAACCTTTAATTTTGAGAAGTGAAACCTGAGTTTCCTGATTACCAGATATCTCTAGAGATAATCTGTACATAAATATTTCAGAATTACTCTAGTGAAGTCCCAGCTTTACTACTCCGCATTGTCAACAATAAAAAATATGCTGCAAAGTTTCCAAGGAATATACCATGCTTTTGATTGAGTTTCTTGGGTTTTTCCTTGATTGTTTCCAATTAAGTTCCTTTGTTTTGTTCATTTGTTTTAAATCAGGATTATAGAGAAATAATTTATAGACAGCAAAATAAATTCTTTTTAGGTATACATTCACATACATTTTCCCACCACCATCATCAAGATTTAGGGCACATCCATTACCTTACAAAGTTTCTTTATGCCCTTCCGTGATCACTGGTGGTTGGTTTGTCTCAAAGTTTGTCTTCCACTCTTATTTTCAGTCATCACTGTATAGCTGTGCTATAGAGGAGATCTTTATATAGGTTTTGTCCTTCCTTGACCAGTGGATTCTCATGTCTTGTACTTGGTGCTTACTCACCTGGTATTGGGGTAGCACACTTTTAAGTGTTAGGTTGGCTCTGCGTGGCCTCAGCAGTAAGGTTCTCTCAGTATTCCTGCTCCTCTTTTCTCTGGTAGGCAGTCAAACTGTACCTTGTGACTCTCTCAGGTCTTATCAACAGTAAGTTCTTTGTTTCTCCCAAGATGTAGGAGATGTCTGCCAGTATTGGTGCAAGATGCTGCGCTCAGGACTGTTAGGTGTCCTTTCCCCTGGGGTAGAGGGTTGTTTTCTCCTCCAGTAACAATGGACTTGCCACCACCTGGGAGTTATAGTTTGTTGCTCCACCTTCAGAGATTTAAGGCGTTTGAGAGAAGGTGATAGAGCTTTGTGACTTTTTTAGGGAGAGCTAATGTCTTCTTACGTGCTAAAAGAAAGTTTAAAAAGAGAGACCCTCTCCTGTCTCTCACCCAGCACAAGGCCATCAGTAAGAGTCTACCTGTGGGTACAAATTCCTCTTGTTTTGACAGCTCTAGGACTTCTCTGTGGTTTCTCTCCCTAAAAACAGCCTTTAACATTTATTAAAACGTTAGCTGATTTTTTTCTTATTTGTGGGCGTGGTGGTACTATGTCTTCTCATACTCTGACAGACAGTAATCCAGTTCTGTTTTGGCTTGGGGGAGCCTGTTCCACCTTGTCTTGCAGGCTTCTAGTTTAATTTGGGAATGCAGATCCCTGATGAGCTAAGAAAAGTTTTTTGTGTGATTTATTTGTCTGGTTATTTCTCATTGTTATTAGGGCAGTGGCAACATTTCTTCCAGACTTTTTCATTCTAGGTATAAAAGGAAACTCCAATGAATTTTTAAATCCTAAAAATATATGGAGCAATTAAATGAAAAAGCTGATTCCTCTACATCAGAGTTTCTCTTCCACAAATGTGGAATTTTATGACCAAGTCCCCTCATGCTTTGATGATGATACCTTTCTAGAATATTCTTTATAGATAAGGGAGGTGTGCTAGTTAATTTTAGGTGTTGAGAGCCAGTAGTGAATTTATTAAAACACTAGGGTCCCAGTGCATAGATTTGTGCACCTGAAAGGAACTGTGGGCTGTGAGGCTGCAGTAGGCACAGGGGCAGGTCTTGGCCCATTCTCCGTGGCCCCGCCCAGCCTCTCTTGCCTTGGCCTCCAGTTCCCTGTCTGCTGGCATAGCTGCTCCTGCTGCCACTGCTCTCATGTGCTGATGGCGCTGGCCCCACTTGCACCTGTTGATGGTGCAGAGCGATTGGGACCAGCGCCAGCAGTAGGTGTGAGCGGGGCTGGTGCTGTCAGTCGGTGCGAGTGGCATCTGCTGCCCCAATCACAACTCAGGAGCAGGGGGAGGTGGAGAAGCTCTCAGGGTCAATCAGGACCAGCGCCACCATTTGCACCAGCTAATGGTGTCAAGCTAGCGAGGCGAGCACCAGGTGCTGGCAGTGGGTGCAAGCAGTAGCTCCAGCGCTGGCAGAGGTTGCGAGTGGGGCTGGCACCAATAAAAGGTGCAAGTGCCATAGGGGCCATGGTGGGCAGGAGCAAAGAATTTTTAGTAGCCACCAGAGGCTTGCCCTGATGACAGTGATTGGTGCCCTGCCTTGGTCTGGCATACTCCGCTCACCTGCCTCACCATCCACCAATGGAGATTTTTACATAGATTTTGTCCAATGCCTGCCATGTTCTGCACTATGCTGCCTGTTGCCAATACTCTCTGTGTTCAGCACATGTACTCTGGGGGTCAGCACACGTCATCGCAACTGTTTGTCCTGTTGTTCTGCCGTTCAGTCTATTTGCATATCAGCGTTTTACTATCTACACTAATAAAACAGGAAGATGCAAATTGACTGTACCTCTAGCTAATCAGGAGGGAGTATGCAAATTAACCCAACTAAGATGGAGGGTTAATTTGCATACAGAGGTGCCAAGTGGCAGGGGGCATTCCACACCACCCCAACCACTTGGACCTCTGAGAAGCATGGGAAGGCAGAAAGACAACTCCGGGCAGATCAAAGGCAGTGCTGGCAGCCAGGGGAAAGGAGGCCTATTCTTGCGTGAATCTTCATGCATCAGTCTTCTAGTGTAGAATAATTACCCTGCAGGACATGTTTTTCTTTTAATTACTTTATCAAATTGTACTGTCTCCTTTAAAATTGTTCTTAAAATGTATGCCCCATACTTTCAAAAGACATTCTAGGAGTAGAGGGTGGATCTCTATTTCTATATACATTTTTATTTCAATATAGATATATTAAATTTAAAAATAATGGATTCAAATGAATCATCTTGTCCATGTTCTTCTCACTTGATAGTTTTTGGCAATTTTCACCTTCAAATCCTATCCTTTTTTTTAAATAAAAGAATTCATCATGAAACAGCAAGGTCTTTTAAAATTACATGCCAGACTATATGTGCACAAATTTTAGATCATCACCCTTAGTTACTTTTTTTAAATCATTATGCTGTTCTTTGTTGAATTATTTCTTAATTCATGTCCTTTATTCCACCCAAGCATTTATTTAATATTTTCACCTTTAATATCTTGACTTATCTAATCTAAAATAACGGCCATCCTTTCTAATATTATCATTTATTCTGCTAAATTTTTCTTTTGTTTTTCTCAGATCATATTGCCACTTAATAATATATATATTTTTTCCATCAAACAATATAGAACCTTAATTTTCCACACAATTTCTGTAGTATGAGAGTAATTTTTTATATCAGTAGTATGAGAGTAATTTTTTACAAGTACAATTGATTATCAGAAGAAACAATGGCAAGACCAACTGATATTTAATATGAATCAATGTAAGTTTAAGTTTCTTTTTTTAATTTATGAATTGAGAGAGAGAGAGAAAGGAAGGAAGAGAGAGAGAAAAAAAACATTAATTTATTGCTCCACTTATTTATTCATTCATTGGTTTCTCCTTGTATGTGCCCTGACTGGGGATTGAACCAGCAACCTTGGCATATTGGGACGACACTGTAATCAATTGAGCTACCCAGGCAGGGCAGAGCTTAAGTTTCCACTCCAGCCAAAAAGTTTGTTAGAATTTCTCTCAGCTTTGCGAAGTTCTGAGATCTTTCCCTCAGTGCTGATATTGCCTAACAGGACTTAGTATTGGCAGACAATATGAGGCAAGACAGCATTCTCAAACATTAGAATCCTGCCAGACTTCATTTCATCTGGATACCTCCTTACATCAGCGTAGAGGGCAGCTGGTGGTTCTTCAATAGCCACAGGAGACTATCGTACTGGCTTCAGAAACTCAGTCAGACACAAGCTAAGACTCACGAGTTGTGAATGGCAGCATTGAGGTCAGACCTGCAGAGGGTGAAAGAGTGACTGCATGATACTGAAGCAATTCATGGTATCGCCACCTGTTTATTGTCCTGACTTGGGCAGCAGACCTGACATGTACAACAGTCAAGCCAGTATTAATGAAAGAGTGGGTACCTCGAAAGAACAATTGGGCTTCACCCATAGAATTAAGTCACAAGTGGCTGGGATTTGCAGTGCACATAGATTTATCCCGATGCTTGAAGTGTACTTGGTAGATAAGCAGGTTTTATGAGCAGATGATCAAAAACTATCTGTTGAATAAATGAAAAATAAAATCAAGTACAATTCTAAGCAAAATTCATAGTATTAAGAACTTTATTTTTTTTAATGTATAACAGTATTAAGCCCTCAGCTAGAATATGAATCTAATGAGTCCCTTTTCTATACAAATAATTTCCAACATTTTAAAGTTTCTTCATTTTACTCATTATAGGTGAAAATGTGTCAATTTCCTTCTCATGCCTTGATTTTTTTTTTTAATCCAATAGGGACATGAGGGGAATACTTGTATTTCTCTCTTTCTTATATCGATGCCCGAAATTTCTGGACATTTTCCTTGCTAACTCTGAAATACATGAATTCCATTAAAAAATCTAATAGCAAGTAGAGGTACTTTGCTTTTCATTCCTACCTTAAATTACATAATACACAAATTGCTTAGCCAAAATAAAAAAAAATAATGATCATGTTTTCCTTTTCCTTATTTTGTGGTTTTATTTCCTTTCTTTAGACATTTTACCTGCAAGAATGGCACTGATCCTCTGCCTTTGAGGTATTTTCTTTCAAAAGAATTTGCTAACTTACTCCTATTTGGCACTGGGTCAGATCCTGCCCAATTCTATTGGCAGCTGGTACAGATGAAGCCTTGCCTTGCTGTGCTTCATCTATTTAAATTGTAGCCCTTACATTCCTAAAAGAAATGCACCAGGTTTTGGGGAGTAAAACCTGGAGATATTAGCCTTCAATATTAACATTTTTCAATAGAAAATATAAGAATCATTACATATAATGTTGGGCTCAAACACATATTAAAACTGTACACTAAAAGATGAATGAGTTGAAAATGAGACTCAGACACTCTCTTTACAGGAACTCACTTCCACGGAAATAGCAATGGAAATTAGCCATAATCTTGAAATCACTTTATAAAAAGTCAATTATGTTTGAAATGCCAAATCTAATCAACACTTTTAACTTTTCTCATTTAAACTTTCTCCAAAATATAAAAATGTTGTTCATCATTTTCTTTTTCTTTGTAATGACTTTTCTATTATAGCCCTAACACTTGATCATTTTTTTTTTAATGTAGAAAAGACACAAATGTAAAAAGAGATAAAAAGGGAATTGGTTAAAAATACCATTTAAGAGTAATTAAATTTTTAAAAATGTGTGTATTTCTTTCTCTTTTTTCTTTCTTCCTCTCTCACTTCCTCCCTCCCTCCCTCACTCCCTTCCTCCCTCCCTTCCTTCCTTCCTCCCTCCCTTCCTTCCTTCCTTCCTTCCTT